>JADDOH010013648.1:0-85952 GCA_016648135.1 Agrypnia vestita | reverse complement strand
ATATTTAATAAATAAAAAATAACAAAATCTGGTCAAAGGTGTAGGAGAATCCCGCTTCGGAAAACCCCCTCAGACACATGGAATATATCAATACCCAAAGCAATTTTGTTCAGCATAGCTGTGGCTCTTCCGACAGGCATAACCATCGGCAGGTTGGTCCTGTATATTGGAATGTGAAACAATCTATGCTGACGATGTCTAGTGTAATTATCAGGAACATACAAACCAATGCTCTGCATAATTTCAGGATTATCGATCATACCGCGCACCAATCGATAAAAATGTGTAATCAAATACACATTCCTTCTAGTCTCTAGACTATTGTAGCCAAGCATACCCTGGAGAAACTCGATTGGGTAAAGCCAAGGATAATGCCCGTACTCTCTCATGTAGAGATATCTCAGAAACTTCTTTTGGGCTTTCTCCACCATAAGAGAGTACTTGCCCTCATGTGGCCCCCAGATCATCGAGCCACTCTCGAGTCTACTTCGCACCAAGGAGTTGTAAATAGTTCTGAGTACGTGGGTATTCTCGAAAACCCTGGCAGTACGCAGAACAAATCCTAACATTCTCAAAGCATTACCTGTGATCGTGAAATGTTAGGTTGCTTACAAATCTAACACTTAGATCTTTAACATTTGATGTTCTTGTCAGATTTTGGTCGTTCATTTTGTAGCGAAAAAATAGAGTTTTTTGGGCCCTAGTGAAGGATGTAACCGAACACTTGGAAACATTAAACAAAAGTTTATTTCGTCTTCCCCATTCACATATATTTGATATATCTGCTTGGAGAAGACGAAAATCGTCCAAAGTTGATACCTTTAAGAAAGCTTTAAGTCATCCGCAAATAACAGAAAGCGCGAGTTTAAGATTACATTTTTTATATTACCTGTTTGTATATACCTGTATTACCTGTTATCTGCCAAAATTTTCTGAACTCTAATATCAAAATATCTAAACCTTCTTACCTACTATAGTGCGCATCTACGAAAAATATTTCATGCTTGGTACTATAACGCAAGTGTGGCAGTCGCTGTCTCCTACCCTGATTCTGGTTTCACGAAGATATGACGATAAATTAATAAAGTTTAATTGTGGATTCTCAATCAATAATTTTCAATCAATCAATAATTGAGCCCTTGCCCGGAATAACGTTGTATCCAACACAAATGTCAATTTTGAGTTATTGATGGAGTTATGTTAAGTATGTTATTATGCATCGATTAAGGTAAATAATATGTCAAGAAAAAAATATTTAGGCTTCTGGCTGCATTTTAAAGTTATTGGTTTGTGGAATAACGTTGTATAGTGTTTCTCAAAATGGCGTCGCCGAGCGTCAATATCGTGGAGCGTGGTTTAATTCACATGAATAAAGGGAGAAAACGAACATCTAATGTTTTAAATTGGAAAGATATCAAAGCCAATAAGTTGAAGGATGCAGGAAAGGAGTTTTTATCCAGAAAAAATATTATCAAACCTGCAATTGACCCGCCAGAACATGTTTGTGGAATAACGTTGTATACGATTTGGCAGTTCTGATTGATATTGTGATTTCATATGTGACAATATTATTTTGTCGAACGTTAACCGATTTTACTCAATTGATTTATCCCTATTGATATTTGAAATGCTTTTTGATAATAATGCTGGCTTTATTGTGCTCTTTATATCGTAACTTAATATAACACCGATACAAAAAGTTTATTTAATTCCTCATTCTTTTTCGCAGGGTCGAGTTTGTGCCAAAAACGTTTAAATCCGGGATGATTTCTCCATTTTAATATCAAGATAAATATTTAATCAGTATTCAGGTTACTGAATTACAATGAAAAAAGTAATCATCTCGTCTTGTGTATTAAGAAATTGAATGTCCGACGCCGTATTCAGCAAACAGACGGAGATATGTAATAGTATGTACGAGAGACTTATCGTTCCGTAAAAGATCTTTACCTACTAATGATCTCATCACAATCAGAGCTCAAACCTTCCACAAAGAATTAGAATCATGGACCTCCTATAGCTTTCTACCAACTATTTGTGGAAGGAGGGCAAGATTGGCTACCGTTTGGAAAAAATCATGCAGTTAGGGAGCCTGGAACTAACTTCAATGTATTCCAATCTACTGGCAATAAGACTGTTAAGCTCAAGGACCTCGATGACATTTGTGAATTCATGTAGATGAGCACATGCTGCTTTTAAAAGGCATTATCAAGTAAAGCAGAATAAAAAAATCCATTTTGCGGAATAACGTTGTTTGTGAAAATTTCATATACAACGTTTTTCCACTGATTCAGCATGTTTTTTTACAATAGATTCAAATTTAATTGACTTTTCCCCCTATTTTATATTGAGATCAGTTAAGAATTATATATTTGTTATATTTAAAATATAAAATGTAATAAATTGTAACTGGTTTCGTTTTTTCAATTTTTCTCGGAATGAGAGAATTGTTGGATACAACGTTATTCCAGGCAAGGGCTCAATTCTCAAACATACATTCAAAGGTGTGAAATGGTTCAATGAATTGCCTGTTGAATTGAGGACTGAGGATAATTATGAGGCATTTAAAAAAAATGACAAAAAATACCTTCATAAATTATTAAATTTTCATTTTATTATATATGTACCGTACCTATTACTTACTTAATATTATATATTATTTACTTATTATACTTACTTATTACTTTACGTATTGCTTACTTCTTATTATATATATGTACCTATTATTTACTAATTATAACTAAATTGTCTATTCATATAAAATGATGAATATGTACATTTTATAATTTTATTACCTGTAAATGTAAAATGTAAAGATACTCCTCTTCTACACACGAGTCTATGTCACTCATGTAGAAGAGAAAAATCCAACATACGTAACTAGCTCTATTTTGTTAAAAAAAAAGTATTTGTAAAAAAATTTAAAAAAATTAAAAAAGTATTGCAAAAAATTCACATAAAAATACAATATTTAAATTTCCGTTAATTTTTTCAGTTGTTTCACCGAATATTTTCTCCACTCCTTTTCTGAAACGCAGCCTCCCAGTAGTAGTTCCTCCGGGCGCCAGGTGTACCGCCGTCGCTCGCGCAATCTCCGCTATCCGCGCCTTGCTCTCTGCCGGCACAGTTTGCCGATCGCTTTTATATTATATATTCGTATATTCAACCCAAAACTATTATCTTTTTCTTTAGGTGCCTGCCCGCCTGCCTATAGTGGGATTTCCCATTGAAAGTTATAAACGCAATGTAACTTATTCGGCCGTATTACAGAGATATACGCGGGTCCAGGTCGAAAATTCAATTACCGATTCTTTTTCACTTCGGAAAATCGTGAAAGGCGAGAAAGGAAGGATTATTACGATTATCGTAAAAGATTATCGTTTAAATAGAAAATTTACGTTTACATAACAATTATAAGTAAAAACTTGTTTATAAAATCATATGAATACCATTCATACTCCTCTAGTCACATGTAAAGCATTTAGGTATGTACGTTTATGAGCGTTATATGTACAGTTCACTAGGAAGGAAGAAAATTAAAACTAAAATTTTATTACATTTTTTAAAAATTTAAAGATATTGTCACTGGATGTAGCTGTGGGAGGCATATGAAACACAAAAAATGTAGATATTTATTAATTACACCAAGTCACTCGACATGAATTAATACGGAGGACTGTTCTTTAATTCACTCTAAATGTTTCTTGAATATTTTTCACACTATTTCATTAAATTCATTCAAGAATCATCCTGCACTTTTTATCACTCCTGAATAACTTGTCTCTCATATACGTTACTTAAATCCTTAATACGTTACTTAAAAGCTTAAATCGCTCAGAGAACTTCTCGCTTGTCGGTAGGTACTTTCTTGATTTACTGTCGCGGGAACACACACGCTGGCCATACTGTATGTCGCTTGTTTTCTATGCATTTTAGCTGGTCGATCTCTTTTTACAGGTAACGTCACTTTCTCGATGTTTCCAGAATACGGTGGACCGTTAGAGAAATTTTGAGAGTGCATCATTCTTTAGGACTCTACCATCAAAATTCTTTTGATATTCATTATATTTTGTGTATAATTATATAGGTTCGTAGTTATTATAGTACTAGCTATAACCCTTCAAAAATGACGGTACTTTTACATATCGGTTACTAAGGAATAAGTATTTATTTATTTTACGAAAAAAAAATTTTTTTCGAAAAGACAAAATTACTTTACTATAAAAAAAGTTACGGACGTTACACAAAGTTACGCGGACGGAAGGACAGACAGACAGACAACGAAATTATTATAATTTGTATGAATTCATGTGTTTTTTAATTACCGTAACGTCAAAGGATGTATTTCAATTTTCGAAGATATACCTTTGAAGGCATTGTCATTATTCAAACCTATGAATTTATGAAATGTGTCAAAATATATATTTGACGATGACGAGTATTGAATAAAATATTTAGTCACCACTTCCATTCAAGTATTACGTAAGCAGAATTTCAGAATTTTTTACCCCCTCCCTCCCCCTAGTCAGCAAAAGTAAGCAAAGCTCTTACTCCCCCCTCCTATGCTTACGTAATCATTGGTATATATTGTTTATTTTTTTATTTGGTACTTATATTTTGTATATGAGTAGGGTTGCCATATTATGTGTTCAAATCAGTATCTACTAAATTTTCCAAAAAAAAGAAAAATAGATAAATATGAATAGTGAATTCCCTATATGCCATATGTGTTCAAATCAGAATCTACTAAATTTTGACGACGAAGTTGTTAAGAACGTGATTAAAAAATGTTAAGGAATCAAAATGTACACAATATTTAAAAATAAATTTAGATATTATTTGTGGGGTATAAAAGTAAAAATATTAAAAAAAAAAAAAAAAAATGAAGTCATCGTGGATTTCTAATTTATAAAGCACTGAATTCGAAATTTTGTAAGAAACATAGCCTATACATTTATAGGAAACATGATTTTGGAAGGGAAAAATACATAAAATCTAGAAGTCAGTACATTTTTACTCCCTCTCTTTTAACTTGTAGCGTAGACTCGTGGCGACGATAAAAATAATCTTTAAAATTTTCGTTTAAAAAAGTTTAATAATTATAGTATAATTTTGGATGTTTAAGAATTTTAAAGTTTTTTTCAAAGTGAAATCAATACAAATGAGTAATGACCCTGAAGCGTGCAGTAGGCATGAAACCTGATTCAATGAGAAAGAGAGTATAATAAAAACTTGGTTTTTATGGGTTAGTTTTTTAATTAGTAATCCTCGGTGACTGCATTCAAAACGTTTTTTTAATTTTTTGTTTATTGCTGCCTTTGCTTTTACACCCCACATTTCATGTACAGAAATATTATATACATTATTAAATATTCG
Organism: Agrypnia vestita; assembly: GCA_016648135.1. Taxonomy (NCBI): domain Eukaryota; kingdom Metazoa; phylum Arthropoda; class Insecta; order Trichoptera; family Phryganeidae; genus Agrypnia; species Agrypnia vestita. Next base: position 80,576 of record JADDOH010013648.1, on the reverse strand, counting down.
AGTCACTTCAAGAACAAAGAAATCGATAAGTGTATTTTCTTAAATATTTTTTTTCTGCTGGCAAGTAAATTTTTGACGCGACTTCAATAACTGTCGTCACTTACATCAATTAATATTATTTATCTTTCGGAAAGGAAGTATATAGGTACATAATGCATTGTATTTTCTTCAATATTTGTGCTACAATTCATTTCCATCAAGCCACATCCATATTAGAAATTATACTGTGTTAAAACCAACGTTAAACATTTTTTAAATATTACTATTTAATATTATTATCCATTCTTTGTCCCATAGCCTAATTTATATTCGATTATGACTTGGGCATACGCTGCACCATCACTGATTATGCCTTAACGATTATGGCGTGAGAAATAGCCTAACGTCCAACACTGGTGGCATTCCGCTTGTGTGATCTCTAAAGCAATAGACAGTCAACTGATTATTTATTTAGACTTTTCTCGTCCGAATAGACAAAATATTTTCTTTGCTGTCGATATATTTGCGGGAACGCGGATCAACATAAGTAAAAGCAGTTTAAGGAGGAAAGGGACGACCAATTTTCTTGTTGAACGGATTCCTGATTCAATCAGAGGTCATCAACTTATTTTTATTTAAAACAAATCAGATGAATCACTTATAAGGGTAGACAGAAAAGGTCTATCTATTGAAAAAATTAAATAAGTATAAATATAAAGGTGATGGAAAGTATAGATAACTCATTATCATATAATGCAATGTAGTTATGTGAAACTTTAAATAAAGGTGCACTTAAAGTACAAATTATTCTGAATTTTCTAATCATCTTTTAGAAGAAAAATATATTATTTTGATATTAACAAGACCTTAGGAATTTCGCTTACAAATAATATAGGATGACAGTTGAACGAATTAGAAATTTTCGAAATATGAAAAAACATCAATAGCAAAATATTTTTTTTAAAAAACTAAATATTTTTTGCAAAAAGTTACCTTTTAAATTGGTTTTCACATAATATCCTGAAGAGTTAGTTTTTTTTTTGTTTTTGTTAATATCTATAGGTACTTCAAATATTTTTTTTTAACAAATATTGGCCCCGAGTCATGCTAATTATTCAATAAATAGTCGTTTTATACAAATTATTTTCTTTTTATTAATATAAATAATGTAACGACAAAGTTATTTTGCTATTATTGATGACGTAATACAATAGAAGGTAAAAATTCGACGAAAAGATAAATGGGTACCGTGGTGTATTAGAAAACCTTCCTCCCGCTAAATAAAATTTCAGTTTTGAGTCCAGGTATTACTAGCTATACCTATTTGATAGAAATATTTTTCGTTATCCTTATAAGTTATTCAAATAATTTATTTCAAATGTCAAAAAACTACGTTCTAAGATTGCAACTTCACTGTAAAAATGTATTATAACGTGATGATATAATTTTGAGAAATTACGCATGATCGGAATCCCTCGTTATATGTCGAAGACAACAAAACTATAGAAACCTGCGGAACGCCTTACAATACTTTGGAATTATCTACAACATTCGGGAGACGTCTGGAACAGTCTGGAAGTGAAGGGAACATTCTTGAAATCACTAGAAATGTATAGAACCTCGGAAGTTCGAAAAACAAACCTGAAAAAGCAGAGCTAGTGCCACGGCGCCTTATTATTGTTGTTCAGACGTTTAACCAACCCGACACAACCAGCGATAAAACAGACCGCAGTGTTTGTTACCAACGCGCAGTGACATATATCGGGCAAAGTATTTACACGGAGAAATTCACATACGAGTGATTGATTGCAAAATAATGTTGAATTTAAGAAAAGTGTTTAAATTAAATTAGTGTCCAGTAAGTTTGTGAATTTTTCAAAATAATTAATATATCCCTGATTAATTTCCAGTATTTTCATTTGTCTCCCATAGCCTTTTTATTTTTACTATTGCGACCTTGTTTTATCGAATCAATCGAATATTCTCATTCAATGTACCTACCTAGATAATTCAATGGAATATAAATTAAGGTATATTATTTTTTTTATATTTAATACCAAATTCCAATACTGTTCTTTTATTACACATCAAAAATTTAAGATTATATTTAATCACTGTAATCAAAAACCGCGGAGGTTCAAAATACGGAAAATCAAACTGAAACGGCATTGCCATTTGCATTGAAGTAACAAGTTCAAGAAATCCATACTGGGTGAATGTCCGGATAAAGGAGAGCCCACAAAGAGGACAGTCAATTTAGACCGAATGTGGTGTCGAATACGATGTATGAAATTTACATATTTATAAATTATGGCAAAGTAACAAAACCGAGTACCTATACATTCTAGTTTTATTCGATTAATATATTTTCATATGTTTTATTAATAATCTTGAGACAAGCTTGCCCTTACTAAAATAGAATTAAAAACTAATGATATCTAATGATAAACACAAAGTCTTAAGACCTGTTAGTTATAATTATTTTTTTGCACGTTCATACATAAATAAATATCTCCCACACACTTTCAGATGAAGCAGATTTTTGGTTACGTGGCTTTGTCAATAGTAAGCAAAACTGTCGTAATTCTGTGTTAAGTAATCCACAAGAGATTCAAGAGAAGCTTTTTCATCCTCAAAAGGTGACTGTTTGGCGTGGTTTTTAGCAAAGTAGTATCCTCAGACCGTATTATTTTCAAAATGACAACAGGAATACAGTTACAGTGAATGCTCGATCGATTTTAACAGAATTTTTGTGAGAAAAACTGGATGAATTGATTTAAATGTGATTCCAGAAAGATAGTGCTACACATCATACTACTGAAGTCACAGTATCATATTGAGACTTGTAATACGGGTTTTCCAGGCAACTTTCCCCCGCTTTCTTCTTACCGGACAAAGCTAGGGAATGGTCTTTTGATTGTGGTCGACTTAAAGCAAATTATTGGAAGAAAAGTCTGGTAAGTCAATAATTAAATTACAAGAAATCCAACTATTATGTAGCCTCCAAAAAGTAGTGATTTAACTTCCTTGGTTTACTTTTTGTGGAGTTATTTGAAATTATTGGATTATTCAAACAAATCACAAACACTAAACTTAATGATTTAAAATATAATAGCGAACGCTGCATTCTTGATAAAGTCATCGAAAATTGCGTTCAACTAATTCACTCGTGTAAGCCAACGAAGAGAACATTTAAATGACGTTTCATTTAAAACATAATGCTAATTTAATCAGTAATAGTAACACACAATAAATATTAATTAATTTAATCGCTAATACATAATTTATATAAATTTCAAGAAATTGTAACGCCGCGATTTATTATGAACGTCTTTTGCTATGGCATTTCTGGTACTTTAAAATATATTTTCCATATTTTGTGAATATTTTCGTAGGGTTGATTTCAACATCACCAATAATATTAGCGCAACAAACCATGGTAGGTCAACTCTCAAAAACTTTCCCCATAAGTCGTTTCTCTGCAGTTTGGATCATTAAGGCGGATATGTCAAGGAGGACGTTATCATTCCCAAGCTCTTGCGTTCTGTTGGTGTGGTGTTCAGCAATGACTTCGGTGTTTGCTGTTCGTTCATCCTCTTTGCATGGCTAACCACCGAAGTCTTCCTATTATCTTCTATTGAGACGTTAGCTCATTTTTGAAATGGCTATGCCTAAAACGGGGTAGATATGTCGTAAAAATTTTATATTTATAAAATACTTCTCAAAAATTAAATTAAAGTGTATTAAATACTTAGTAAATTTTTTTTTATAGTTTATTATTTTATCAATTATAATTATGTTACCACAAAATAAATTTGCTACATTTGAAGAAGAATATACAATTTATTTTAAACTGTAATCTTAAATTTTAATCATTATCAGTAGTAGTCTCTTCATAGGTTAAACAAAACATGTAAGTTTGATGTATGATCATGTTATGTTATTTTATGTTTTTTAAAATCTTGCTTATTTTGTACTACATGTAAAAATGATTATGTATTTTGATATTGTGTTTAAAAAATTTTAATATTTGAGTATAATGTAGATACATGTTTTATTTCTGTTTAAGTACTAGATGTAAAAATATATACCCTTTTACAAGTAAATAAAAATTTAAAAAAAAACATATTCCATAATGTAAACAATCAGTGAGCACGAGAGTAGATACATACACATTTATACATATAATGTAAGAGCAATGTAATATTTCTAAATAAATAAAAATATTTGCGAAATAAAATCTTTACAATAGATTTATTTCTAAGACGGGTAGGTACCTACTCACATTTTGCATACACGAATTTTTATTTTATTCTTATATATTTTTTCATATATCTACAATAGATTTTGGTTTGACTATGCCTATCTCGCTAGAATAATTTGTGTTTAGACACATATAGTTCGTAATTAGTTAAACAAATTAGTTTTTTTTATAATGATTTCTTGATTATTGATTTCTAATAACTATTATTTGTAATTACATTAACACTATACAGTAATTTAATATATGCTGCTCACCAGTATGAAACTATAGCGGTTAGGAATAATATGTTCATTTGAATAAGTACCCTTAGGTACCTCGGCAGCAATATATCGCTTCCATATTGAGAGCGTCTGGCTCGCCTTGCGTGAACTGTGAACGAATCACGTCCGCCCCGATGATGGGGGTGGTGGGAGGGCGGGGGATGTTTTGATCCTCCGATAACTTTGCAGAGAAAGATTTACAAAGTGCCCCCCGCGCGCCCCCAGCTATCCAGCGGTCACTCTTCGATAGCGAGGTAAAATGGGACAACTGAATACGTATACGTTTTATTTAAAGGAAATTAAATTACGTAAGTATCCATATTTCTGAATGATTCTTCTGCTATTATTCGCCAGAGGTTATGGATTCTATTAAGGGTATTATGTTGAGTAAATTGGTATCTTCTTCTTCAAATATAGCAAATTTATTTTGTGGTAACATAATTATAATTTATATAAATTAACTCTGTAAAAACCACTTATTTATTGAAAAAAATTCAACATGTTTCGAAGCCTATGGCTTCTCCGTCAGGATAACAAAAATAATATTTAAAAATCGAAGTATAGATCAAAATATTAAAAAGTTATATATGTAAAATGATAATATAAAGTACCTACTTAATATGAAAATAAATTTAAAAGAGAACTATTTGCATTTTATAACATTCAATTTACTATTTACACTCTTTCTTATTTCCAAAATTTCTAATTTATCAAATTGTGATTCTGTATAATTTATATGTAAACTTTGTAAACCCTTATTAATATGAAAAGAATGATCCATAGCCAAAAGATGGTTAGATGGTTAGAAAATTCGGAATAATTATTACAATTTAAACACCTTAAGTATTCCTTAACTCTAATTTCAAAATTAGTATCTGCTTACGCTTTCATTTATTTGGTATAAACATTTTATTTTATTCTGTTTTACTTAATTTTATTTTACTTATGATTTCATTTATGTTTTATGTTTAAATTATACAACTTTTGTTTTATTTAATTATGTATTTGCACTATGTTATTTTAATAAAGAATTCTTTCACGGTGGAGTCAGTGAATGACTCGTTTCTGCGGGCGTGTAGTCCCGCGGCGGTTAATACGGTCGGTACGGGGCGGCACGGTCTTGCAAAGTAGTGTTAAAAAAATGTCAACCTGGAGACGATTGAGTAGGACCGATAAGGAAGCTTTTCCTCTTAGAACGGTCCTTGGTAAGCGGTGGGAACCATTACTGCTTCCAGTTCAGGCGTGGCAGGATCGACCGCTTTAGCATTAGAACGGCGTCAATCTGGATGGCAAAAGAGTAGGGCCGATATGGGAGCTTTTACTCTTAGAACAGGCCTGGCTATGTGATGGGTCACACTTCACTGTTCCAAATTAATGAACTGATTTCAATATAATCCTGTGTTTAAACAACTATCAGACGATAAACTTGAACAATCATCTTAGATATCCTAATGACATTGTATTAGAGACGTTCCGAATATACGCATTTGTATTCGTTTTGTAGATGCGAATACTCAAAAATTATACGAATATTAAAAGCAATACAGGGCTGATTAGATAAATTTTCAAAAATTATAGAAAAACCTTTACGAATATTAAGAAAATTATTTATTTCTTCAAAGTGAAGTTGACATCTCCAATCGGAGACATATCAACAATATCTGTTAATATTTGTACAAATTATATTGAGTTAATAAAAAGGTGTTTATGTTCATTTAATAATAAATAATACATGTACTCGTATGTCTCTATGGTTATAACTGGGATACGAATTTTTTTTATCCGGGGAATCACGTTACCAAAATTACATACCACTACATAAATATATATTACATTTTATTAAAATAGAGTTTCGAACACGGAGAACACAGTTTCCATTTAAGAAAGACAATCGAATTAGTATGTGTAAGCCATGCGTACGACGCACATCGTTTCGTTGTGTTGGTGTCTATACCCGTAAACACCAACACAACGAAACAATGTGTGTCGTTCGCACGGCTTACGCATATTAATACGATTGTCTTTCTTAAATGCAAAGAGGCATACCATAACATCGCATCAATATTTTAAGTGCTTCCAAATTAAGCGAAACGCTTGTAGTAAGACTTACTTACTGATGTCCTGGAATGGGGCTCGACCCACCTACCACAGGATCACTGGTGAGAGTCATAACCACTACACCAACAAGCTGGCAATTTTTTGTAATCTAACCCTAACCAATTTTTTTTCGATTGATTTTCTATCTCTCTTTCTAACTGATTCTTCTACGGTGTTTAAAGATCGCTTCAAATATCACTGTTAAATGTGATTTCGTTAGATAAATAACAGTATTTCAGTCAATTTTATAAGGAATAATACGGCATTACATTTAATCATGAATATAAAAAAATGTCACAAGATTTATATATTTATACCAATAAAAATATAACGGCTGAAATACTTGATTCCGTTTAGGGCGCAAACAACCCCGATTGATATTCGATTCGTATTTCAATACACAAAGCCCCGCGGCCCGGAGGCTTCCCGGGGGCAGTTGGAAAAATTGAATTTGAAAATAGAAGGGATGTAGGAGATAAAACAAAAATCTGTATTCGCATCCCCCGACATTTATCCGTTTATTTCACATCATAACAGAACGGGCGGTATAATGTTGAAATAACAATTTCCAGATCTTGGCATCTTATCGCCGCGATCGCCGGATATGATTCCAGATTGGACCATTCGGCTCCCGTCCCCGCGGGCGGAGGGGGTCTAATCGAATTCTGCGTGGCTCGCTCGCGTCGGTTAAGGCTTTATTTGTTTGATGAATAAATTCACGGGTTTCGTGTTATAATTATTCAATTTTTCAAACATATACATTTTTGTGATACATTGTGGGGTGAGTCGTTATGGGGTGGGTAAGACTAATTCGGTGAAAAAAGGGCACGTTTTCAAGAATTTTTTTGGCGGTACAGGTAGTGCTAGTTTGTTTACTTAATTTCCACATAATAATACATTATTTAAACATTGTTTTTAAACATTTTCATTGCAAAATATTTAAATTTAAGCGAGTGGCAGTGAATCTCCAGAAAAAAAGTTGTTTTGCAGTGTACATCATAACTCGAAATAAAATCAACCGAAACAAAAAAAAATCAAAATGCACTTTTTAAAGGAGACGTTTTTCGAGGGAACGCTATGAAGATTTTTTTTCGATTTTTCAATTTTCGGTAGCTCTTGGAACCCAAAACACAGATTTTCGCTAAAAAATCGGCCATTTTGTTACTCTAAAATTAATTATTATTATAGTAGCTGGAGAATTACGTGAAGAAGTACTGTGCAAAATTTCAAAACGATCGGTCCAGTAAATTTAGGGTTATGGCGTACACGGACTTTAAAAATGATAAGTTTCAGAAAAACGCTTTAAATTTTTGCACACTATAAAATTCAAAGTAAAACTGGAGAATTATTTTATACTTACACATAGTCGTCGATGCCAGGTCCATACAGCAAAGAGCTTTCATCAAGAAGATCTAGAGCATCTTTTTGTCCTTGCCTACGGAAAACTCTTCCAATACAATAGCGCGTCCGGTAATCATAAGATATGCGCGTCCCCCAGCTGCCCGAGCAGGTATAGAAAATCAGTCTGAGCATCGCTCAAATGTTCATAATTTCGTCAATTTTGCTCCGTTTGACTTGACACAATATTCTTGCGATATTATATAGTCACTTAAAAAATTAAAAATAAAATGCAAAAAAATAATTAAATATCTTACCCCCCTCTTAATATAACTCGTTTATTTAACATAATTCTTAATCGAGATATATTATAGATGACTCATAGAGATGAAATTATTTTTTTTATCTGAAAATAGGTATGGAAGTCTATGCGTGTTCATAGGGCTTATGACCTATCGTACGGCTGGCTTAAGTGATAACTTTACACATTGTAATGTTCACATTTCCACCCGTGATAGAATACCAGCCGTACGCCAGCCGCACGATCTGTCATAAACCCTATGAACACTCAAAGACTTCCATACCTAATTTCCCATAAAAAAATGTAATTTCATCTCTATAAGACATCTATAATATATCTTGATTAATGACGTCCACCTGGGATAAAATCCAGTACCGTGTTCGTTGAAAAATTTCGACAAGCAAAAAGTATTTATTCACAATTCTTAATTTTATTTTGTGATTTCCGACACAACACTTAACTTTACTTTCTATGTAACAACGTTATTTATAATTAACCATGTAGCAATGTCCATCAGTAACGCTGCCATAGCGCTAGGTTGCGCTATTCTCACAGTCTTACTTAACACGCGTTCGAAATATATATATAATTTCTACATTTTTCGTGAACACTTTCATATTTACTAAAAATATTGTCACTAAAGAATTTCAAATAACTCAAACATGATGTACATACTTTTATTATATACGTATATTTCGGCCACCAGTTACGGCCATGAGAACAACGCAAAGTAGCATTGCGTCTTGATAAGTTATGTTAGTGATGGACGTTATTAAATACGGAATTATGCTTTTATGATAAAATCTGCTTAGAGAGGGAGATCGTTAATTTTATACATTTCTATGTCCATTATAATTTTTTTAAGAACATAATAAATAAGCATTGAAATATGGGACGAAGTATAAAGTATTTTTGTAATCTCCACTCATTAATTAATAAATAAATATTGTAAGAAACATCGTGTCAGGGGTGCGCAGTGAAAACGAGAAGCATGATTTTTTCCTAAACAATATATCTTGAAAAGAAACCGCAATAAGAGATATATCTCGTAATATTCCAATCACAATAATTAACATACTGTTTAGATTATAATATTTCATAATATTCTACCAGATAATTATTTAATTTCGATATTATTTTCCAAACATGTATTTTAATAAAAGTCATGCTTTTTGTTCTCATTGCACGCGCCTGGCAAATGTATCAGTAAGAATTGAATACAAGAATAGGAGATTTACTTATCCATAAAAAAACATAAAATCAAGTATAAACTAAAGTACATGCAATATTAACCTCATACTTAGAACATGAAGATTTACATAGAAATATTTGATCTGTACTTTAAGTGGAAGTAATTATTTTTGTACATTATTGTGGTTTTCAAACAACACTGATTATCTTCTGGTTTGTGTTTTATGGCGTAGGTATTATGCCATGTTTTTACGATCTTTCTGGCCGATGTATCGGATTCCATTGCAAGGCCAATCATCAGGGCTGATGTGTTGATCAACAACATACAGTACAATCACTACAATCAATAAATAGGATAAGTAGTTAAATGAGTCGGCGTTTACTTTGTGGAAATCCATTTTTAATGATAATGAATACGACACGAACTTTGTTTTTTTCCACTATTTCATTTTTTCAACACTAAATGTTTCAGAAACGTCCGTTTTCTTCTTCTCAATTCACCTGAAGATGAAAACGGAGGTTTCCGAAACATGTAGTGGTGAAAAACCGAAATAATCAAAAAAACAAAGTTTGTGTTGTACTCATTATCAATAATAACGATGCTGCAGAAGTAGGATAGGCTGAATTGCCACTATTCATTCCAATCATTCTTCTTCTTCCTTGCACTCCCAACTCATTGCCTATGTAGGCTGTCGAGGTCGGCTCTTCTCGTTCTCAGGCTTTATGAATTTATTTGAAGTTAATAAATACTTAATGGATAAAATTAATAATAATTTTAATGGAGTTTTCCCCAACGTTTTTATAGTTATTTTAAGGCTACAATAAGTCATGGGGCCCAATACTGTAGCGAAATACATCACTAAAACGCCCATACTCGAGAAAATGACACAGGTGTATTGTCTTTACCGGGAATCGAACCCGGAACCACCGGTCTCACGCCCACTGGTTTATGTGGAGAAGCTGCTTTATGAATTCATATCGAATTACTTACATCTAAGACGATGTACCTATATTAACAAATAATACATAAATAATGATTGCTTACTGATAACCCACGCAGGTGCAATTATGGATATGATTATGTGACTGGTGATTTATTAATGAGTGGAGATTCCAATACAATTACATGAAATTATTGTGGTGCGACGCGTGACCTACGCTTATTTGGCGATCATCTGGCAAAGTGAGCGAAATTCACAATTTTTGCTCATACCTTTTCTTGCGTTTTTTATTGCATTTTTGTATGGAAAGATATCATAATATTAAAATGTATTTATCAGGTTCCAATTTTTTTAAAGACGGGTGGATACCTTCATAAAATGACACAAACTAAATTACGAGTACCTACTTAATTTATTAATAAATTATCAAATCTACTATGTTTTAAAAATGAAGAAAATTGCTCCACTTTGTGGGGCTTGTGTAACCGTATTGACTCTTGGGTGTCTTTTTTTTTCAATAATATTACGAAATAAACGTTTATATGAAAATTATTAAAATTATTGCAAAATTTGTCAGTTTGTTAAAAACACTTTTTTTTAATATATTTAATTTTTTTGTGTAGTTTTTCCAACCCTTTTTACATATTTGACAGCTTTTTTGCTTCAATAATCAGAATAAGAGATATTAATGTGCATTTATCAGTGTGCACTTTTTTATGTATGCAGTTGCCGTGTGTATCATCTTTGCACTCATCTTGCCACCCAGAGTGTAATAAGGCACGAAAAATAAAATTCATCAAGAGAGAAAATACAAATAAATATATTAAGCAATGTAGGTACCTATGCTATGAATTTCATGTAGGTAGGTATTACAGAATAAAGAACAACATGATGCTGAAAGCATGTCAGTAACATACTGCAATAAATTATAAAGGAGTTTTCACATTAAAGGCCAACTTATTTATTAATGGTGTATGCGGGAGTTTATAAATAGATAATCATTCATAAATTTCGGCCAACGGCGCAACTTTGCGAATTTCCCCGGAGTTGAGTGTGTGAAGCGGTGACATTTGGTTTTATACAGTTTGCAGCCGTGATCGGTGCGAAGTTAGCGGCAGTCCCAGCCGCTGTCCAGGGCCGCCAACCGCAAAAACTTCCGCAGCCAACTTCCCGCCTAGATTGCCAAGATGGCGTCCTTGCGGAAACTTTCGTACGTGAGCAGCACGTGCGCTGATATTGGCGATAATGAGTTTTTTATTGCCCCATCCCTACCAGATAATACATACGATATTAGAGTATTATTATAAAAGCGGGAATATCAGCTATGTACATTATATTACGGCCGAGCACGGCGGTGCGATCGTGTCACGAAGGAATCGCAAACCGTTTCAGCAGGACTCATTTTAAAAGCGCAACATTCGTTCATTCTCACGTATTTAATATTAATTAATTAATTAATATTGTAACGTATTCACGTCACGCAGCGATACTATAATACTGATAGAATTATATATCTTAGATTAATTCACTTTTTATTGTACACACCAGTTGATTACACGAATTATGATTTCTTCCAATGTTAGGGATCGTCTATAAACTATGTGGTCTGATTAAGGGAGTTAGGTAGAATGCTACGCTGGGCCACGTGAGGGTAGGGGGGATCAGAGTCATACTATTTTATGTGGCACAATTAAAGCGGTACTGAGTTATGCGATCAATAAATCATCAACAAATATCACTGTTTCATATATTTTTCTTATAATTATGATTTATTTTTGTTCCCATAAATTGTGAAAAAATCTTACTCATTTTATACCAAACAATTAATATAATATAATATAATAATATAATAATATTTTTCTAATGTCCACTAATGTTCGGCCATCTTTGAAGTAATTTTTCCAACTCTCTTACCCATGAGATGCTCACAATATCATCCGCGAAAGCCTGTTGGATCTTGCAAATGGTTTCCACTTGGGTATGGCCACAATTTTGGTCGAATTTAATGCAGTATCGCTGCTCAAGTCGTTCACAACAGTCACGACAAAAGATCCATGATCGAAGGGCCACACGACAAAATATCCAACAACACAACGGTAACAAACGAAATTTCAAAATGTTCTTTTTTCGTTCTGAAAGTGCTTTTAAAGAATTATGGATTTGATATTGATGACGAAATGATTAATTATAGGTAGGTGCTATATAAATTAATATGTCCCATACATTTTTTAATTTTGGGGTATTATTCACCAAATAAGGCGGACTGTCGTAAATTTACGTCGTATCTGCTTTTGAATTTTATCAGAATAGGTCAGATTATATCAATAAAGTGGCTTGAAACAAAGTATATTTTAATTTAAATTATTATATCAAGCTACAAAGTGTTTCGTTTCTTTGAAAATTTTATCTAACTGACCATTACCCAATACGTTTAGCGATACTCTGAAGTTATGGTTGGTCATGGGCACAATGGAGAAGTTTCTTATTATTTTTTTTCAAAATGATAAGAAATCAAAATTTGAGTAAAATTGAACAAAAGTCTGAAAGTTAAATTAAGATATCTCAAAAACTAACAGAGTTGTAGAATTTAAATTATGCGTTTTATATGAATAATTTTGTTGCGTCCGGAGTCGGGTGACGTCATCTCTCGACCCGGTGTACATCGCGACTCGTGCTCCGGCACCCGGCTACGCGACGCGTGACGTCACAGACGGGTTGGAGGTCGATCATTCCGCGCTGAAATACACCAAATTTAATATTACTTTTCTCTTTTATTTATTGACAGATTTCAACAATTTTTGGGGGTTTCGAGGTGCTTTGGAGCAACTGCTTTTAGGTAACCACCGTCATGTGACGGGAAGCTCCAAAGGCGTAAAATATTTGATGATTTTATTATCTCGATAAAACAAGTACAAATTATACACGAGTACGATTACAAAGACAATGATAGATACTCGAAGGGTGACATCGACCTCCGGCCACCCGCCGGAGGTCGATGAAAGACCGCAAGCCCACATGGGGTGTGGGCCGCTTTTTATGTGATTTACGAACAAAGGAGTTTTCTGAAGCGCGGCTTTGTGTGTGTGTATGTATGTGTGGATGATTCATCGGAAATGCTGACGGTGCAATGAACTGTAGGTCGCGTGTGTGCCTTGCTCGTGCCTCGATCTGTTTATGTGGCATTCTTGCCGTTGTGTGTGTGTGTGGCCTAGATTGGTCGTTTCTTTGTTGTGGTACGAATTCCACTTCAATTTTTTCACAAATTTATTAGTTTTGATCTGTATTTTAATTCCATTAAGTTAAATGTAGTATTATCGACATCACGAAACTTTTCCATTCTATCTTAACACATTTAATCTCCTAAAGTCGGCCATGAGACATCATCCCTTATTTTATTATTTGGGGAAGCTTGCCGAGGGTTGGCCTCGGCTGCAGGCCGTGTGTCGACTACCACGGAACAAAAGTATCATCAAACAGTGCTCAGCGCGCAGCGACCGCTGGCTTCATACCATAAAAACGAATCATATATTATGTATGGGACTGCTTTATATTCAGCTTATATCCGCCAGCCGACACAACAATACATTCCCGCTGTTGATTGGGTATCAAAACGCAATTAGGACGTGCACACGTACATCGTTTTAATTGTAATACGCTTAATCGAATATCGTCGAGCTTTGTGCTCAATTTGTACGCAGATGGCGTTTATACAAATGAGTACCGGATTGATTATGCGAGGATTGCGGGGTAACGAGGTTCGGCTGTGCGAATAATTAGGCGAGCCGTCCGCTGGTTCATGACGGCAATAATAGCGATGGAAAAATCTAGATCGAAATGGTACACAGCTAGCGTGATGCCTTTGAAATGGGGTGATGGAGGCGAATTCGCAGAATCTCTTGGACACAGAAGAGAGACCTACCGCACACCCAGGGCCTTTCTATGAGCAATAGCTCCCGTATCGGTCCTACACTTTCGCCACCTGTGTTCGGTTTTTTTAATGCTAAAGTGGCCGTACGCACCGCCCTGCTGACACTCGTGGAACTGCGAACGGGACGGGGAGGCGTCCACACAAAACCTCTTCTCTGCCTCCAAGGCGCAGGGACAAGTGTCAATTGGAACATAGGTACTTATGATCCATTAAGTGGGAATTCCTACAAGTTACGTGTATTCAAGAGATGTGAATAATTACGAATTCAGAACCCACGTGTGCTGATAAATGTAGAAAACAGAAGAGCAAGCGGATAGACCAGCGATTCTCAAACTGGGGTCCGCGATCTCCCGAGGGGCGGATTCGGTGGTTTTGAACCGTGAAAAACGGATGCATTTTATATGTTCAATTTAGTTCAGGAACAGTTTGCAAAACAGGGGTGCAAAACATGTTTTTGTATTGTAGTGATTTTTGATGTAGCAAAGAAGGGTATCGTAAACGTAACCTTACATTGGGCATGATGACAGATTTTGAAATAACATTCTATATTGTAGGTACACGTCAACTACTACAGAAAACAACATTATTTCAGCAATAAACTAAGTTTTTACGCAAATAATTGCATTTTGATCTACATAAATTATTTGATAATTTCGCGCTAAAACGCCCGCAGCTGTCATTTCGTCTACGTGACGTCAAGCCTCTAGTGTGTATGGCAACGGTTCAAGGACACGGTGATGGGTACTGAGGCGTGACGTCATTCGTTCTGACCATTCGTTCTGAGTGTTTCAGTTATAATGTCGGATTGCACAATTTTATACTTCTATTTTATTGAAATCTTATTATTCTCAAGTTGTATATTAAAACTGGATAATTTTTAGAATCCTTTCAAAATATTTTCTTCTCTAAAATCACTTATTCTTTAATACTGTCATCATGTCTTTTCTCATGTTTCGACTTAAATTGCATGAAATAAGTAGTAATGCTTTATTTAAAGCTTATAGAAAAAAGATTATTTCATATGCACTTATTGATTTCTTCTCCCACAGCGTCCTGATGTAAAATTATGGCAAAATTGTCATTGTCATGTTGACTCGCATTTATTTTTTGACGTTTGACGGATAACAGTCATGGGCGTCATGTACTTCTTTGTCTCTCTCTCTCTCGAGTAGAAACTAAAAGAAACATCGCTAGAAACACAAGCTTGCACAACTTACTAATAAATAACAACACGTTTACATCATAGATGTAAACGTAATGTTATTTATGTGTGCAAAATTGGAATTAAATTGGTTTAGTAGTTCTTCAGATATCATCTCCAAAAGTCTGAAAAAGGAAGTTTTGAGAAAAACGCAAAAGAACAATGTTATTTTTTTTTTAATTACGTACCACGCTAGCTTCTAATTATTGTAACTCAGACAATTTTTGAACGAGATGTGCCTCAACTTATTTTTAGAACTTCAAGTAACAAAAAAACAATGTCAAGGGGTTGTAACCCCTTAAATTAATTAAATATCAGTTACACGACTATCCTTAACTACAGGGCTCCGAATTTTGAACAATTTTGGCCATATTACCAGATGTGAGGATACCATGAAAAAATTGGTGATCCAAGAGAAGATGATATAAACCAGATCTCGACGAAGGTCACACACGACCGATCTGAGTATATATTCGATTCCGTGTCAACTCCTGGAAAACACTAGGATGGCAAGGACCAAAATATATGGCGAAAGACCATCTATGACGTCATTCGCAATCAACCACAGTTTCATCATCACAAATGTTCTAATATGAAAAATAATTAAAAATGGATTGTCCGCAAATGGAATTTTTAGACACCAAATCCGCTTACGATATTGATATAGATTATAGAATTCTGTAGTTGATAATGGAAAAAGATCCGCAGTTTATGCAAAGTGAGGCAAAAAAATTTTGGCCGAAAATTATTTTTTTACTTTTTAGTAGATACATTAAAATATAAGCGTGGTTATAAAAAAAAATATCATGTAATATAATTATCTGCTTTTATAGGCGGCCCTCGTAGCCCAGTAGGCATGACACTGGCTTCTCACACCGAGGACTCCGGGTTCGATTCCCGGTAAGGTCACAATTAATCTATGTGATTTAATCAAGCCTGGGTGTTTTGTTTCGCTTCTGTAATTGGGCCCCTTGGACTACTGAAGCGCTAAATAAATAAATAAAAATAAATATACTTGTATTTTTTGAAAAACTACTGCTTTTTAGTCTTAATATTTATTACCCAGCGTAAAAAATCACTTCGGTAGGAAACCAGCTTTTTCTTTTCTAACTAGTTTCCCATATAAAACTTTGATTATTTAATTATGGTAACTACTGCTTTTTAGTATTAATATTACCCAGCGTAAAAATCACTTCGGTACGAAACAAGCTTCATCTTTTCTAACTAATATCCCATATAAAACTTTTATTAATTAATTATCACAATTAATATAATGATAGATTTATTGGTTAATTAATGAATCTGATAATTGATTAATGTACCTA
This sequence comes from Agrypnia vestita, assembly GCA_016648135.1. Taxonomy (NCBI): domain Eukaryota; kingdom Metazoa; phylum Arthropoda; class Insecta; order Trichoptera; family Phryganeidae; genus Agrypnia; species Agrypnia vestita. Next base: position 63,751 of record JADDOH010013648.1, on the reverse strand, counting down.
TTGTCATCGAGAATACGTCTGTGGTAAAACATGCCCGATCGGACATTGGAAAGCGGGTGAAATATCAATTTTTATATTCCGTCCAGACAAACAGGTGAAGCTAATATAAGCGTAGTAAAAAACACCATTGTATTGTATTGAAAAATTGTATCGAAAAATTGAATTTGTATTGAATGGTGTTGAAAAATTATCTGTGGATACCTAATTATTGTTTAACCGTGCTGTGCGGATTATTTAAAAACAATGTACCTGGGTCTGTATGTAAAAGCTCATAGGTTTGAATAATTGAAATAAATAAATACTATAAATAAATAAATAAGTACCTAGATAATGAATGTGTTAAAACCGTAAACTTTTGATTTTTGAATTATGTTTTCATTTTAGGTTATTCCTATTATTGAATAACCAATATAAAATTATTTCTCCGCATAATAATAAATGTACAAATGCGGGTAATATAATAAGTACCTAAACATGTCACAGTGGGAGAATAATACACGATCAAAAAAAATATTGTAAAATAATAAAATTGAACCTTCGTTCTTCTGTCGCGGGCAGGTTTGATACATGGAACATTAAATTTAAATGACTCCTTCTTCAAAACACAGCAATTATAATATGTGTGTCATAAGAATTATAAATTTAAATGTTCTAAATAATTTTGATTCGGTTTTCGTGGTGATATTGAATACTGTCTAGGTATTTGATTGTTTTAGCGCTTATCAATACTTAACTTATTAGGTAGTAATTTCGCATTGACCTCGCTACTTCACTAGACTATCGACTGTGTCATTGAAATAGTTAATGTTTTATCGGTGTAACCCGTCAAAAATTACGGTATTTTTACATGACGATTTCTAAAGAATAAGTAGGTATTTACTTATTTATAGCCGACACCAATGAAATAGTAGGTAATAACGACTTTTATCAACATATTTGAACATTTTTTTATATTTCTAATGCCGGCAGTTAAATGCAGGTACTATTCTAAACTCTGGCAATTGGGTGGAACATGAAATGATTCGCGTCTTTGACGGGTAATGCAGGATCGGCGATAGCAACATCGCTATCGTTGCCGCCGTCGGGTTTGCTGGCCCGGGATTCAAGCCCCATCTCCGGCCGTTTAATTTGTTTTATTAGCCGTGAATTCGAACGAAATTATGGATCAATTTTAGTTACACAAAGTTTATTTAAATTAAAGTTAAACGAATAAAGTGAAACGGGGACAGAATGACACCAATTTTTTTAGGACGGACGGACAGACGGAAAAACAACGAAATTATTATATATTATATTTCACTAGCCATACACCTGTGAAATAATAATAACGACTTGCCTTGCGTGACCACGCTACATATTATGCTGCGCACTGATTGCGTGTCACACTCTAATTACCTATCTAAAGTTTTAATTACAGCAAGTTACGGACATTACGACAGACAGACGGACGGAGTGATAGACAACGAAATTATTATGTTTGGTGATAAATTAAATATACTTTTTAACTTCTCGGCTATTTAGCAGTAGAATGATTTTTTCATGCACTCAATATCTACGCATTTTTGTATTTTCCTTCGACCGTTAAATAGCTTTTTCCTCACAAATAAACTATATTTTGAACCAATAATTAAAAATTACTTATTTCACCGACAGATAAAATTACCTAATGTTTATTTACAGGTAGATAGGTACTGTAGATATGTTGGTACTTCACTTTCTATTGATTGCTGTTTTTTTTATCTGATATGTGTGTCATAAGAATTACTTATTTATTTTCCCAAATTAAGTGCTTAATATTTTAAATGTCTTCATAATTTTTTTCATAACTTTCAAGAATTCCATAATTTGACTTGCGTTCCAAGTAGGTAATTCTTATAATATCAACAAAATCTGTTTTATGTAATTTAAAGGATTTTGTGAGCACGATAACTCCCGAAGTAATTATCAGATTTCCTTCAAACTTTTCTTAAAAATTGAATTGTTAGAACAAGGAATATTATGTATGTACAAATAATTTTCAAAGCGACATCTACTCGTTTTTTATCTGTATTTACATAAGAGATATCGTGCTTAGAGAGGAAGAATGATAACATTTTTATTATTTTATATGAGGGGTATAAAAGAAACAGCAGCAAAATATACATTTTTTTTTTTATTGTTTTAAATGCAGTCACTGGGGGTACCTAACTAATTTAGAATGTACTGATTGTATAATATGAATGATAGTATGTAATTTGAGATTTTATAGAAAATATAGATAGATCTATCCCTTTAAAAAAAAACATGTTTCAAAATCACTATAAAAGCAAAAGCATCAATATCATAAGCAACCAATTAACCGCCATGGATGTGCAAGGATGTGACAACATGGCCGCTTCAAACTAAAGTGAGATTTGATGTCAATATTTACTTATTAAAAAATATATCAATATATTTTCCTATTATTCATCATCAGCACACTGTATGATCTGCTGTAAAAATACCACAACATTAAAATGTAAATATGATACATACTTCCTTTATGCCGAATTTATTATATAAATAATAAATGAAAAGATAGTGGAATGTGTCCTTAGCAAGAAGTGATGATGTAAAACGAGGAAGTCTGAACCTGACTAAATTCTGTGCATAGCCTTTCTTTATAATTATTTTAACCATCTCAGCTTCTATTACATTAATAAACATTTCCATTATTCACCTACAGCTTATGAGTATAGATGGCCTTCTTTGTGTAAGTTTTTATTTTGTAGAGAGAAACCCAAGCAAAAGATGAATAAATATCTTGGATGTCCTTCGGTGACCAGACCACAGTTATGGGACCAGGAATGTGACATATATCTGTCTTCCCAAGCCAAAAAGCATGTGGAAATAGGGTTGAACTCATTAGCAATCCGAGAACTCATTATTGTGAAGGACAGGCTTCTTCAAGTAAGGGAAACAGCTGATGAAGATGAATTTGTCATTGTAAAAGGCATCAAAATTAAATTTATTCAAAAATTACTATAATCTTAATCTTATTTGCCTGCTTTTTAATAATTGTATAAATACATATATTTCTCAATTGAAAAAAAATTAATTTGATAAATAATCAACGAAAATTCATAAGTCACATTTTAATTATAAATAATATTTATTTTTAAGTGTCCCAAATAGTATTGTGTAATGATTGTCGTAGGATTAAAGTGAAATTATTTATTTAAAAATTTATATGTATAAAGATATTTTAATTTCCTTCAATAAAATCTGGATTTTTGTTAAGTATAATCCAAAATAATGCATCTAGCTTTCATTAATTAGACCATGATGATGTTATTGTCAGGCACTATCATTGTTGATAAGAGAAAAAATATTCTACATATGAGTATAATCATTCTTTTAATATGATCTTGTCATAGTTCAAGTTTCGGAAGCTTCGAAAGGACATGCTTAGCTAGCATACTGCTAGAGGTTCATTTAGTCATTATGGACATACGGAATCTGAGCTGGCCTTTTAAGACTGAAATAGTCAGTGGACACAATTTTTAGTTTGATCTCTTTGTGAATCTTCTTTCTTATACTGTCCCAACTCATTGCCTAGGTAGGATATTGGGGTCGGCTCTTCTCGTTCTCAGTATCTTCTTCGGTTCTGGGTGTTACTTTCATCCAGGCCATTTTTCTGTAGTATTTTGGAGCATTGAGTCATCCAGGAGTTATATGGTCTTCCTCTGGATGACTGTCAATGAAGCTCCACACAAATTGCCTGCTTTATCGTGTGGTCTGATGGTCTCCGTCTTATGTGTCCATACTACCTCAACTGTCGTTCATCTAGCATACTGTTTATGTCCGTGACAGGCTATTGGAATGCGTGAAATTTTAATTTATTTTTTTTATTTTAGGAATCTCAACAGTACAATTTATTATAATGGCATAACGTATTAGATAATTGGTAGACCAATTATAGAGATCCACAGCATAAAATATTAAGTAAAGCAATAAAGAAAACATATACATATTCAATAGAGGGATAGGAGTGGGAGTTAGAGGGGGAAGTGTAGTGTGTGTATTCTGTGTGTATGACGTATATGTATATAGATATGGGGGTATGTGCAAAGAGTGATGAGAGTTTGGCTGTGGTGTGTGTATGATGATGGTCAGTCTCAGTTAATTCGGTAGATATAGAAACAAGTAATATAAGCGGTTTAAATACGATTTTTAAGAGCTGAGATGTTGGTATTAAATATATCAATGTCATTGAAGTGGTCATTATATGCTTTGCATGTTTGCTGGATGAATGAGTTCTGTGCATAAGAGGTCCTGCTTATGGGTACATGGAAGAGCACGGACTGTCGGGTTCGCCTTGATGGAGCGTGGAGAGAAACCAGCTCCAATTGGCTGGGACAGTCAATATGTCCCTGAAGTAACTTGAAGAGTAGTATTTGATCAGCTCGTGCTCTTCTATGTTCCAGGGTTCTCATGTTATAGAAATCCGTTGCTTTCATATATGAGTCAAAATAATGTGCCTCGCTTTCATTATTCTTGATATTTTACATTACATAATGAATGTAATGCTGATTGCAGCATATTAGAAGGAATAAAGAAAGGATCACCAAGATGGATTGGCCATGTGGAAAAAATGAGGGACGAAAGGGTGGTGAAAAAAGGCAGCAGAAACGGAGGGCGTCTGTTTTAGACCTAGCATGACCAGATAAACCATATGTTGGAGCATGGCCTTGTTAAAAGTTTCAACAACCGAAGGGTGTGCATGAGAACACGTATGAGGCAAAAATGGTGTGCCAGAACAGTTTTTTTTTCTTTCATATTTATTATTTTTGATACCTACTTATTTGATATTTATAAAATCAGCAAAAATAAAAAATGACTTCTAAAATTTAACATTTACTTAGAGAAAATTGTCAATATTTTATTTTATCAAAAATAAAAATACAGTATTCTTAATTTTTATACATGAAAAATTACAAACACATTATGAATAACGATTTAGATACTACTATTTATTCTATACATATAGGTTAGTCTTATAATAATTACTAAATACTATAGTGCTCTTATAAAAATGCTCAAAAATATTGAAAAATATAAGGTATTTTCGATTAAATTACATTATAAACCTAAAATAGAATATGCTGAAGAAATATTAAACCATCTCTATTTATATACAAGGTCCATTTAAAATAATGATATAATTCTGTACACATCTAACAATCATGTTAATCGAGAAAATAACTTAATTGTTATCCATTAAGCTTCTCGCCTTCTTGAGTTCACTTAAAAGTTCACCTAAATCCCGTTCTTGTATGAGAAAGGAATGGTCTTTAATCGTTTTTTTTAAAACATCTTCAATTTTCATATTTAATTCGATGCAGTCAATACTGCCATCTGGCGCCTTGCTGGTAGAAACATCCTTTAATTTTGTCACTGAAAAAACACAATAATTTAATATAGCAAAGATACCAACCAAATGTTGAGTCAATTCAATTGAGTCAGATGGCTAGCAGTAAAAGCTTAATATACTGACAAACAGGTGTCACTATCAAGATTATTAATAGAGAACTCTACAAAGCTAAAAATTTGTGGATAAGATTTGTTATTTAGCCGTCGACATTTACAGCATGAAATATGGTAAAAAAAATAATGCATGGTACAATTTTTTTTCACTTACACATGTAAAAGTAAAAATAAATAAAATAACATGCACTTTTAGAAAATGTTATGTCAAGTATCAGAATGATTTTGAATTGAACCATGTTACAGACTTGTGGCAATGTTTATCTTGGTAAATACAGTAAAGAAAAGATGCATCTTCGACACATCATGTTGATAAACAATCAAATTTATATGGAAATAAAATGTGAAGGGTATTATGATTGAATTTAACTTGGACTAATAACATAAGTTTCTGATAAAATCAGGATTGGATCCCAAAACTAAAATTGTATTCCTGGTTTAGGGACTATTGGCACTGTTAAGGCGGTACATTCACTGCAAATGCATATTTTGGCATTTTTTACGAAAATGTGGGTTTTTAGTATTCATTTATATCAGAATTTATATGATAGATTGCAATTTTTTTAAGGCGTTAACTTAGATAGAACCTTTGTTCTTATATAAAAGTAATAAACTGAACATTATTTACAATAATTAAGAAAAATATAGGCATTAATCCACAGGCCGCGGCAAAAAAAACGTTTTTAATGTTCCCGGGCAAAGTGTGATTCGTTTAAAATTTGTATGTAAGCATAATATGTTTTTTCATACATATAAAGTTTACTTAATTATCTAGAATCTGTACGTAGGAAATTAAGAAATATTCAATATTAAAAAAGATATCATTTTTCAAACAGGCTTAAATATTTACGATTTTTTGTCATTTTCAAATGTTGTTTATTCATATAAGAAGATGATTTTAAAAGATATATTGTATCTATATTCGCACTTTGAGTCTTCATTCACTATTAAAAAGCTAATTTTTTATATAAAACACATTAATTAATATTTAAAAATAAAAATTCTATAGTATGAAATGTTTCAAAAAATTACGCAGTTTGCAGATCACAATCTAGGGATGGGTCGTCGACGTATTTACCGTCGACGAAACGAGATCGTCCACGTCCGTCCATCGACGAGACGATCAACTAGTTGAATTCGTCAACTTCGTTACGCAGACGTTCTATCTAAACATCGGAACGATGGTCAACTGTCTACGGTTCGACGCGACGCTGATCGGCGGCTCAACCGTTGGCTATTTTTATTACGTTAATTTTTAAAATTTAAAGAAGTTTGAAGGAATATAGTTTCGGAGAAAGTAAAACCGCTACTTGTGCTTATATGTAAAAAGAAATATTATATTATTTATTTGTTTACGCACATTATAGGCATTTACATATTGTTTTATATACTTCTTTCTATATATAATAAAGAAAGAAGTAGGTATACACAACAATATCAGGTGTAAGCAGTAAAATATTACTTCAATAAAAAATAAAATAATTATACAGAATTGTTTTATTTTATACAGCTTAAAATTGAGAATTCACCGAAACGTCGCACGTGCACATCGCAAAAAATCAAGTAAAAAATAATAGATAATAGCTTATTAAGCCTATCTCGCCCTACGCATGCATTCAAATTTCAAGTCTCTGTCATGTTCGTGAACACAGATCTGCACTCTATGGTCGTGTACTTTAGAGTTGAAATGAATTTACCCGTCGAGCCGTCTATGGCGTCTACAAGTCGACAGCGAGAGATGAGAGAGAAATAAACGGAGACGTTTTGTCTTGCTCTCGCTCGTTGCTTTGCATTACGTTGAATCTCGAATCGTCCACGGTGTCCGCCGTCCACCGTCTACGAATTCAACTAATCCATGCGATAAACGTAAACCGTCGACGCGTCGGTGCAACGTCAACAGTTGATTTCAACTAGTCCGTCCATTCAACGCCCATCCCTATCACAATCCGCGCGCCAGCCGGGAGAGGCGGATGCACTCGTGTAGTCCGATCATTTTTTCATAAAAAAATCACTTTAAAACGTATTTTTATGCCAAATTTGACTTTAGTTCAAAATAATATCATATTATATATTCGAAAGCAATCTATTCGTCGCAGATAATAATGTTTTTTTAACTAGTTTTGTATTAAATTGCATTTCTACTCATAACCTAACACTGAACGCATGACACTTTTGCTGACTTGCTATGTTCACTAGGGATGGGTCGTCCACGTCCGTCCATCGACGAGACGATCAACTAGTTGAATTCGTCAACTAGTTGACGCATCAACTTCGTTACGCGGACTATCGTTGGCTATTTTTATTACGTTAATTTTTAAAATTTAAAGAAGTTCGAAGGAATATAGTTTCGGGGAAAGTAAAACCGCTACTTGTGCTTATATGTAAAAAGAAATATTTTATTATTTATTTGTTTACGCACATTATAGGCTTTTACATATTGTTTTATATACTTCTTTCTATATATAATAAAGAAAGAAGTAGGTATACACAACAATATCAGGTGTAAGCAGTAAAATATAAATATAAACTACATATATAAGCAGTGAAAGTATTGGGTATAAGCATTAAAATATGAGTATAAAAATTAAAAATATAAATAAGTACAAAGCAGTAATGTGTGTATAAAAAAATATATTAGGTACATATCATTACATGTGTACAGGGTTATATGGAAAACATTAATAACCTCGCAGGACTATATTCCTGCCTTGATTATGAGTCGAAAGCTATCATGACCTAATATCAATAGTTATGGAGATATGCGACATCAAAGTTTGAATTTTTTCAATATATCTGACTTATTTTTTGGAAAACGTTGGACTATCACTACACTAACTCAAATCGATTACGAAAAATTCATTCGTTTCAATACAAGTTAAATAAAATGATAAAAACCTTTACATTTATTTATTATTTATAAATTTATAAATAAATACATAATTTCAAAATACTTTACATTTGAGATGATATCTAAAAATTTATTGAAGAATAAATCATTCAAAGTCAGGCTTTCACTTTGTGGTGACATTATTAATAAATAAATATATCTGTATTATTTGTCAACTTTAGTTTAAGGCTCAATCTGAGAAAAGGAACATTGTTCCCGAAACATGTAAAAAATCAATAAAAAGTGGTGTAAACAAAATTATAATAGATTTATTTTTTTATCTATAAAGTTGAAAATAGATCAACTAGTTGACGAATTCAACTAGTTGATCGTCTCGTCGATGGACGGACGTGGACGACCCATCCCTAATGTTCACTATATTCGTGATGATTTCATTGTTATTTGAAAGTCAAGTAAGATATTAATTTACGAGATAATTTTTAAAATATAGATAAATGGTTTTTAATTTTATTTTTAATTCAATACATATTGTTGTAGTAGTTTTTTGTTTATTTTAAATAAAAATTATTTAAATTCAATTATTTTCACAGGTGTTTTGACATTTCAGTCGGAATTAAAATAATATCTAAATCTGCTTATTCGACAAAAGTTTTAAATTAAAAAACAGTGATATAAGAAAAATTGTTGTTTACTTTTTTTTTACAACACCTAAATTATTGGAGAAATATACATACGCTTTTTTATATTCTAGACTTAAAACATTTAAAATTCTAATAATGGTACGCGCGCATGCCTTGCGTTCCCATATATTTTAAACGTCGGTACTCCATATGGTTGTCTTGTTTCCTCGCAACCTTTCTACCTCACAAGGACATGTAATAAATACGCTCTCGCAAGGTTTATCTGATACGACGTTTGTTCATGTCTCGATCTCGTATTGAAGTAGCATGATCTATCCGACACATATCGCCACTTTGACAGCTTGATAAATGTATGTACTGCCTTAAATGCTTATAAAAAACACCACCAATGTGTGGCACACCATACCATGTCCAACATGTATCACAGACACCCAAAAATTATGAATAATATACATAAAACAATTAGTACAACAACATACTGTAACCTACATGTTAGGGTCTGTTTTCTTAAAGTTGCTCCGATTTCAGAGCCATGATGATCTAAAGCAACTCTCAATCCTCTGGTTACTTCTGAAGCCACTCCTACACTTCGAAGATCGGCATCCAGCTGTGAGCCGTCAGATCCCCATTTGCTGGCATTGGTCAAAGCGAATAACATGGAAGCCAGGATTTTCTTCATATAAATTGGAGAATCTGTGCATTTTATATATTGACAATTATAACACAGGTCTGCAAATTGACATTTTAAAATTTTTTTAAAAATGGTAATGGGTGAATTATATGTATTTCGGTATGCTGAATTCGAGAATGCCATCCATTTTGACCCATCACATAAGGATTTTCCGCAAAGTGGAAATTAAAATATAGGCAAAACCCGCCTTACACTTGGGAAATGTTCAAAAGAAAAAAACATAAAATTATACAAATTTAATTAATTTTAACGCATAAAATATTTTATTTACATTATATACAATTATAAATTTGTATAAAATCTGCTTTTTTAGTTTCGAAGATTCGTTTTGTGCTTTTTCTTTTGCGGGACGTTATATTTTCCCTATACAGCATCCATAGTTTTTCATCCTATGTTTTTCTCTATTTCTAAACCAAGCAAAACAAGTTCCAGGTGTCAACAAATTCTTCTCTTGCAGTCTGGATCCTAGTAACTCAGCAGATTGTTTTGGGAGTCCCAAATCTCGGATCAGGTCATTTCATTCAGCTTGAGAAAATTGTTGAGGTCCACTGGAGTCGCCTACTTGTACTCGACACTAGAACTTTCTTCTGATTCACTTTCTGATGATGGAAAATTGTCTAGGCTTTGGGGTGCTTGTGGTGTAGGAATTCCAAGTCTGTGAGGGACTGGGCGGAGTACCGAATCCATGTTTGGGTAGCAAATTTGTGTTTTATATTTAGTATATACCCGCACATTGCACAAACAAAAGTAGCAGTCATCGCTGTGGTTTCGAGGCTCTCTCCAGATCATGGGAACACCAAAACGAAATGATTTAACTTTACCTTTTGACCACATTCTAAGTCCTTCAACACATCCTGAACAAACTCCATGCAAGGCCCAAGATATGTCCTAGTCCCCCCCCTATCTTCACACCAAAATATGCAAAATACACTTTTTTAACAAAATCAGTAATATTTCTTTGTTGTTTTTTCACTACAAATTCACCACAAATATAGCAAAAACTCTCAGAAGAATTTACACAACCTCTTGAAGTCATTTTTGAAATGCACTTTAAGAAAGTTGGAACAGAAATAAATAAATGAAAGGGCATGGAAGGGAGTGGGCACCTTGGGAATTCCGGCATTTGTATATATGGGGATTTTCCATACTAACTATGGAAAATTCCCATATATATAATTCAACGCTGACTAATTTTATCGTCATGACTTAATTAATGTTTTTAAACATAACATTATCTTATAATAAGTTGGAATTAATAAAAAAAATATATTTCGGCAATAAAACCCGTTTTGCGACTTAAGATAGGCAATCCCACAGTATTTTACGTTTTGCGGAAAAACCTTACGTGACGGAATTTTTTTGATAATTTTCCCGAATTCAGCAACCAAAAATACATGGGAATTAACTCTTATTTCAAAGAAAAAAAAATGTCGCAGACCTGTGTAATCAGTAAACAAAATGAAAGATTAAAAATAAGGAACATAATATGCATAGTTGAGCTGCCCACAAATATTTTTTAACATAATTTTAACAAAAATAAACAACACCTTTGCGATAATATAATATATTTGTATTTCTTGAGAAAATAAACCAAAAACAACCACAATGGTGTACTACATGTACTAGTAACCTAATTAATTAATGATATTATCCAATTCAAAAAGAAAGTTTAATTATTGATGGTTTTGGCAGTTAAATTGTAGAGATTTTTTTCACTACTTAATTTTCAAGAGAAACGGAGTCTCTCTTCGACAGATCAAGTATCAAATATCAAGTATTATTTAATATCTATTATAATCTATCATCATCATCATCTAAAACGAAAATTTAATTTAAAACTACACTACTCCGATAGAGCTATTTTATAATAATTTATATTTATATTACTGTAATTAAGAATATATTTAAAAACGCATAACACTAAAACATACCTTTTTGGATATCTGCAAGGATACTTTTAATATTTTCTTCCTGCAAAAAAAAGGTTAGTTCAAAATAACTTGATATAGTTTGCAAGTTGCAATTTTACTGGTTTTAACCCTTAACCACCTGCCACACGTCTCACAGACCCCGTCGAATTGATAATCGTGAATATTTTTATGCCCAAGTTTCGTACTAACTTGTTAGTTCCTGTACCTTTTCCCCGCGCCCCTAAGTGCTGCGCAAGCCCTCGTACGTGCGTGCGTTTGCTTCAGGTGAGTAAAAAACTATCGCAGGGGGTCTGAGAGACCTATGGTAGGTGGTTACGTAATTTTTTTTTATCATGTTTTTTATGGTTTTCGTTTAAAATGGCTCTTAGTGACAATAATATCGAGCGGTGTTTGGAACAAGATCTGTCAAAATCATGTTGGGCTAGATCATGTATTGGAAGAAAGTTGTGCATTTGATTCCGCATACGAAGAGCCAACTGTACTAGATGTTAAAGAAAATTCTCCATCCCAACATCATTTGTCTTCAATTTTACATGGAAACGAAGAGTTTTCATCTGAAGATGAGGATCTGAAATTCAGTGGAGACCGTGGAAGAAGAATTATTTTGAAAGGAATTACTTTTGTTGGTCATCTGCCTCACCGTTTTTAGGATTGAGAACTTTGCAGCATAATATAGTGCAGGGAAGAGAAGATAAAAAACCAGCATATCAGAGTGAGCTTAATTCTTTGTCTTGTTCACTGGATATTTAGCAGCACTTTTTAATGACGAATGCAATGTGAAATTGCAATAATGTTAAATTCAATGTATCCTCCACAGAAACGTAACCACTTCATCAGCAGTTCCATGTAGCAGCAGTGCTGAAGAAAGGTTGGCGGTTCGTAAAAACTGTTCAACTTGCAAATACACAAAGAAACGCAAAACACAATACCTGTGTTTCGAATGTAAAGCACCAATTTGCCTTGAATGCTCAAACAAGCTGTGTTTTCGCTGACGTGAAAAACTATACATTTAGAGCCTGCAATTTTATTTAATTTGTGATTTTATGGAGAATTTAATTTTTTTTCCACGTTTGTTAATTATTCAACACTAAAAAAAAATTGTAAGAAGTTCCTATTCTACATGATAATTTTTGTGGATCTCATTTTCCAAATATATTAGTTTGTAAGCCTGAAATAAGAGGTATTGACAATTATTTATGATTAAAAGAAAAAAAATGCTGATTTTCATGTGCCTTCTTTTCTAATTAAGAGTTTAATATGTTCCTCAATAGAATTTTAATTAAAAACAAAACCATTCTTTACTAAATTTTACCATTGTGAATTATTTTATTCGGGAGTCCCACAGACGTATGACAGGTGGTTGTGTAACAAAAATATATGCTAGGTGGTTAAGGGTTAAATACATATTATTTTAAGTGTAAAAATTACAAAATGAGAGGAAATATGATTATTGAGTTTTGGATTTCTGAGGTACAGCTAAAGCTTTAATATACAACAGAAAGCATTAGAAAGTTGTAAAAAAAAGCTTTCTATCATTATCAACATTTATAACACCCCCGCGTATTAAATATACTCTGGGTAAGAAATATTTATTTATCACATAATGTATATTCTTGTGAGAAAGTAACATATAAAATTTATAGGTAATAATTGCACATGACTTGATATTAAAAAAACGATGTAATTAGAAAACATACACACTTGTAAAGGCTCTCCGGTGAGATTTTCAGCCACCATCATGGCCAGAGCTTTAGCTCGGGGAGCTGTGAGGCCCCCTGTTGAATATAATCCAACTAACACCCAATCAGGGATGGTGTTCTCCCCAAAGCATTTCAGTTTCTGCAAAAATTAATAGTTAAAATATTTAATATGGAATTATTAGTAAAAGCTTTTACAATAGGAAACCCAGTAAGTAGTTATTGATCTGATTAGTTTGTTAAGTTAGAGACAGCTCTTAGAAGAATCTTCTGGTTTGAAATTCTTTAGATAATCTGCCGTGTTTATACAACTTTTCTGGCTGAAGTTTCGACTAAAGGTCATAGAAATACAGCAGGATACACATGTTCAAGTGATGTGTTCAAATTATCGGAAATGCATCTTGGATCCTTTATAAATTCAAAATTGAATCATAAATATATACCAATCGTTAGATTTATATGCAGAGAGACAATAAATATGTGATAAAAAATTCACACACACTAACTTTATTTATTTTTTTTTTTGTTTTTTTTTTGATAAACCACAAAAAAATATTGATAAACCACATGAATTCAAAAACCAGATATTTTTAACTTTCAATGCCTGTATATATATTTAGAATTAATTATATTTTTTTATATTACAAATATAATAAAAAAAGCAACTTGCGTGGAACAAACATAAATGAAATAATTACCATTTTATTTGTTTTCTTAGCCCTTCAAAGAATTTAGGCTGAAAGGAAAAATAGCATTATTTATACATATGAAAATAAAAACACACTTGTATTCTAGTACTACTTATTTAATTTTTGTATGTCGCGTTTTGTGTTTCGCCTTATGAGGACGTTACCAACCGTTTATTTATTTAAGAAAAAAAAAACATTTATGGTGGATTCAGATTTATGAGATTCTCTATAGAGATGGCGCTCTGTAGAGACTGCGGTGTTTGACTCTGAGTCTCATCAGGCCGGCGAAGAAGAAGATTATTTCGTAATATAAAATAATATACCTTACAATAATTTCGGACATATACTATCAAAAATGTTTATAAACATAGATAAACTATTCACAGAATAAGTGCTTTTGGAGTAAAGTGCATTCATTAAGGCATTATAAATTTAAAAACCTAATACTTTTGACCAAAAACACAGAGAAATTATTATCTTACAAGACAACTTACTGCTAGAAAGGAAAAAACTTATTTACTATTACTTATTCACTAGGTGGCATACAAGAAGTGGAATTAAAATTGAGTACTATAATAGTTTGTGAGTCCCTGAAAGAATTATGTGTTTTCGCAGAGTGCACAATAGGAGTGGAAAACATTAGCTAGCGTTGTTGTGGTCAGATTCTATAGGTTTTTATAGGATTGTCTAAATAAATGCGTCTTAAGTTGTTTTTTGAACTGTGGTAAGCTGTCTGTTTGTCTCAGTTTACTAGGTAGTTTGTTCCATTACTTTGGTCCAGCCACCGCGAAAGCACGATCACCGAAATTAGTTTTGTGGGCGCGATTTACTTCAGCTAACCTATTTGTATTAGATGTCGATGCTGAGCGAAGTGTTAGTTGTCTTATAGATTTTTACCTTCCAAATGAAATTAAAAAGTAATAAAATATATATGGATCTGTCCTCAATAGTAAATGAATTACAAAACATCAAACATTTAGATAAATCCACTTTATTTGTCAATATAGAGGAATGAGTAAATGTAAACAAAAGCGAATTTACCTCAACCGGTTATTAATACAAATGGTTAAATATACAAATATTCGTGATCGATACCTCTTAATACTTGCAAATCAATATACCTTAAATTAAACAATCAAACTTGAAAATATGTTAAATAATTCACTTGCATAAAAATATAACCCCAAACTACCGAAAGAAATGTCAGAAAACGAAAACGTCAATTGAAATCACAGAACAAATATTTGTATTTTTGTGGTTGAAACCATAGACGCATTTGATAACCATAAAGTAAAAAAATATTTGTAGAATTATTGTCTATACATTGGTGATAGTCAAACCGTAATTATAACAGGTTGGTATAGTTATCACTACCGTGGAGGATTAATTCACATAAATGACGCGAATCCGCATTTCAAAAATAGCTTTATGACCAGCGGGCCTTTTAGCGGGGCTTTCGCCCCAGGTTTATACTTACTGCACGTGTGCACAGCTGTGTGACAAACAAACCTTTTTCCTCGGAAGAAACAATGAATGCAATTAAGTCGGCGTCTAAGCTGGCTAATAAAAGTAATGAAAAATAATAAAATAATGTTTCTTCTAGCTTGTGTATACTGTAAGATCTCGTCGATGGGAAAACCGCACTTAGCGGACAGGAATAAGGAGTTTGCAGGCTAAATTTTATTGCGCTCCGCTCGATGCGGCAGCCGTCTTCAAAGGATCCGAAACCGAACAATAGCGATATTTTATTTGGGAAGCAATGGATTATCGAGAAATAGACGAAAATGCTCAGGAGGGTTGAAAACATTTTCGATTTCCAAAACCTTAAAAATTCCCTAGATCTGTATTTGTTTTGCCTAAAATGTAATATCTGCACGTGCACGTGCGGAACAAACAAATTAGTTCTCCGCAAGGGTATGCAGAGGTTTATAGACAGAGATATATAACGATAGATATAGATCTAAGATTATTAGCAATTTCTCCTATATAAATTTTCTGATAATATAATGCAAGCAAGTACCAAGATAAAATTATAAATTCGCTATATGTTAGAAGCTACGTATGTTTACATATAAGGAATTATTGGTATAAAATAATAGTAATAATATTAACGTTTGTAGATGATTTTTTAATGTGATTATATACATTATTATTTTGACGCCGACGACATTGTAAATAAATAAATAAATATGTTGCGAAACAGGAAAACGCAAATACGCGTTTTTTTTTTGCTAATTGTAAATAATTTTAAATGTTTGTAATATATTTTTATGTGATAGTATATAATATGATTTAAAGAGTCCCTAGGCCTAAGTTCTAGTTATAATTATATTTTAATTAGTTTTATATTGTTATGATTATTAATTAATTAAGTATTCGCATTGTAAGTTTATTTGTATTGAAAGTAGATTATAAGCGCTGGTTATAAGTCTTTTATTTTCATATAAATAATCCATTTAAGGTAAATAACATGTCGATCTTATATAAGAAAAAAACTGTAATGATTGAAATAGTGTGGAAGAAAGTGCATCTTCTACGAACAGTGTGACTAACACAGACAATTAATTATTTAAGCCTACGAGATGCGTATCGTGTTGGGTCCATCATAGAATGACTCAGGCGTGGAGGCGGGGTCAGGTAAGGAGTTGTCGCCAACCAATGGCTACCCTTCTGGACGCCGAGGTGACGTCGATTGACCAACCCCGAGAAGGTAGGTCGGGCCAAGGGACCGGCAGAGATCCGCCCTGACGGCCGACGATAAAAGCCCGGACGCCGTGCGGAACAAAACCAGTAAGCAGTTGTCACAAAAGAGTAAGCAATTATCACAGAGCAGTAAGCAGTTATCGCGGACGAGTAAACAGTTATCACAGTGATCAGTGATCGAGAGTGAAATAAATAGTTGCCGTCAGCTATCGGACATCTGACGGGCGAACTGAAGTCTATAGGGAGTGACATACCGGCTTCAGCAATCGTGAAGCCGGAATGGTGAAGTGAACTAGAGAGAGAGGTCGATATCCGGTTGATTCGGAAGCAGCCAACCGCCAGGCAATGGATGCCGGCCCCGGTGCTAACAGGACCGAGAAGGTCCAGCACCAACAAGGACGAGAGATGGCTTTGGGAGCGATCCAAGCCTCCGAACGCAGACGACGGAGACACGAGATGACAGCAGCGCGGTGCGGCGCGGAGAAAGCCCGGCCCGCTGACTTCCTGGCCGGAAGTACCCCGGCTTCCATAACGCGACGAGGTTTCTAGGAATAAGGTAGATAATAAGATTAGACGATAGATTAACAGTAAGGCATTTGTGAAAATTTTACGATATAAACTAGTATTAATTATATGTAAATATGTATAAATTAAATTCTCTTTATTCAAATTCCCGCCACCTTTCTTCAGTGACCATCTCCAAATATATAGTTTGTGATTTGATAACACCACAGAGCGGCAAGCTAGCCGGAGATCTGCCCTCTGAGAGGTGGAGATCAGAACCCACCCAGGTGTAAATCATTTCAAGGTCATTTACATATATGATACAGTTATTTGAGATTTGTATCTGATTGTATCGATTATTGGTTACTGTCATAAAACTGTTGTCAAGTACCGATGGTTACCCGTCGAATGGCGAAAACAAAGTTACCAATTATCAATACAGTCGGACATTTCTCTCCTCCTCTTTATCCCTTCCCCTCCCTTTCCCATGCAAATCTGTATCGTTTGACCGATCTGACTCAAATTTTGAATACTTACTTTTTAGGGCCCGGCGGGTAACACAGGTGACACTTTCTCCCTACCCCTTTACTCCATCCCCTTCTCTTGGTATATTTTCGGTACAAATTTACAAGGTTTGACAGATGTGACCCAAATTTTTCATTCATATTCTTTTGATCCCGGCGGAATATATAGGCCACATTTCTCCCCTAGACATTATATCCACCCCAGCCTAGATTAAACGGAAAAATTGTTTTTACTGGAGACCGCTTGTCAGAAAAATATTTGGTTTTTATTTTTTTTTCCAAAATATTTGTTTATGAAATAGTTTTCACTGCATGCGCTTGGCCGAGAGGTTTCGTATGAGTCTGTGAAAGGATATAGTTCCCTCTCACTTTTTTGGCTCCATATAAAAGAAGATAGATGATAACAAAATTAGATGATCATTCCAAAGATAAAATTGACTTTATCAGTCATTATTTGTGCATTTACATGGTATTTTGCCAAATAAAACTTATTAAATTTTCATGGTGGATTACGTAGAACGGCACAGATAAAATATGGTAGCATAGTATAGAAATGATATGTGTATGTATGTTTTCAGCTTTTTCAAACATATAAAACGTTTAAATTATAAAATAACTACACACAACCGAAGTCTTTCGATCATCCTACATGAATGTGGAATTGACGTAACTATTCCAGAATATTTCAGAGCAACGGATAAATGCCGCAGCATCGAGCTGAAGGTACCTACCTGCTTTCTATTTCTTCCAAACTATCTGAGGTAAAAAATGAAACATTTTCAATGTGCTGATTTTGCTTGTTTTATTACATTATACATTATTTTGTATCTATAAATAAGGTAAGGCATTATATTTCAGCTGCTAGGGATGTTTATAAATATGATTTTGGCTGTAACAATATGTAACTCTCAAACAGTATTCAAAATCATTAATATATTTATGTATACTTGTACCAATATATTATGATTCAATTCGATCCACATTATTTTAGTACCTTATAAAATCTCCATACTGCAGTACGCGTCGTCGCTCCAGGGATTTCAATTATTCCTCCTAACAAGCGTAGGATTGGTAATAACAATACCTTTTAAAGTGATCGTAACTTTCTACAGAATGCAAGGAAAATGGGAGCTACGTTGTCAGATTCTCGCTAAAAGCAGAAAAAATAGTAAAATAAAATAGATTAAAACATTAAAATTGGTCACAAAAGCATATGTATTCATTTACATGCAAGTATTTTAATTAAAAATAAAAATATATTTATTTTGTTTACGATGACGATGAAGGTAATTAATGGGAATAATAAATATGCGTCACAATTATTGTAAAATTTATTTATTTTTAGCCTTTTTTAGCCTGATTTTTATATGTAGTGTACGATTCCCGTAAATTGATAAAATGAAAATAAATCGTAGGTATACATCGATGTTATATTATACATCGTTATAATATTCTAAAACAAAATAGAAGTTTCTATGAAAAATGTCAAAACATCTATCAAATATCATCATGTCGAATTAGCGGATTGTATAATGTTATGACGTGATTGTTGAGATAACGCAAAGCAATGCGAATAAATCCGATCATTTATTTTCGGTAGCCTTAAAATAATTTAGTTTTCTATTTAACTGTAATTTCGAATATTTTATACGCACCGTATGTATTACCGAGAAGCGAATCTCGACGTTTCGTTGGATACTATATAAATATCCGAAATTACAGTTAAATATGTCTAACGACCGTAATAACAACCTTAACTCTTTAATAGTTTTCTATTCATCATATTCTATTTAAAATTCTATTTGCAAGATAATCGGCCGTACTCTGAAAATAGCAATATTGCTATTTCGGTCTTTTGACCTTGACTTATAAAATTGTGATGTACGAGTATATACATTAAACATCATTCTTTATGGAAGTATTCTAGAAGATACCTTTTGTTTAGGTTATTATTACGGTCGCTAGACATATTTAACTGTAAATGGTTACGGATATTTTATACGAACCGCGGGTACTACTCGTTCTCCTGATAACGTTGAATACGAGTTCAACGAAACGTCGAGAATCTTTTCTCGGAAAACATACGGTTCGTATAAAATATCCGTAACCATTAACAGTTAAAAATACCTTTTGTTAGAAAGTAAATAAATTTTTGATAATTTTTCTTTAATAATAAATAATTGATCAAATAAAGCATCGTAGAGTGTGCAGGCGATCATTTTCTTCATTTTCAACTCAATCTCAGTCTCAACTCTCTCAGAGACAACATCTTTAATATTCCAGGCATGTTTAACCTCTTTCTGTAAGTTGTAGCAGATCAACCATTTCATTGCTGAGTAGGTACCTACCAAGGTCTGGATCGTACGGAGATGTTAAAAACATTATTAATTTAGACTAAAAATTCTCGGGTCCCTCTGTTCCTGAAGTTATGATAAATGCAAAGTGTTGTTGTTTATCGCGGTGATATCAAATTAAAAAAAAATCGTGTTAAGATAACGGCCTTTAATTTATTTCGATTTATTTATTGCTAAAGTTTTTTATGTTACTACTATATTCTGCTAGCCTTAAAAATATTACGCTTCAAATAAAAATGTTCATTGGAAAGAATTATTTTCTAGCGATTTTCCACTCGAAGCGGTTGTATAGGTACGAATAACAAAAAGTAATCTTGATACTTTATAATATAAAATTTGGAAACATAACAATGTAAGTTGCACAATTTAAATACATTTTGTGTAATGATAATATGATTTTGTTTTCTCTCTTTCTCTCTCTCTCTCTCTCTCTCTCTGTCTCTATAAAAAATGCAGGTAAGCGGCTATTTTATATAAATTTAAATGCTTTCATTTCTCGAAAAAGAAATGTCAAGAAATGGTGAAAACGCGAAGAAAATTTTCATAATTTTTGAAACAGCAATATCTATATAAATTTAAAGTGATCATATGGATATATATTAATGTGTAAGAGTTTACGCCTTTTTATTATCAATTACTTTTCCCACCTACATATCACGGAGGAAATACAGGAAAAGTTGTTCAAAATATACTTTTGATGAAAAATGTCTAAAAAGCCTTCTGCTTGATACAAATTTTTGTGGCTTTTTATATCCAACCTCTACTCATCCGAAAACCTCTTAAATTTGTCTTAATCCCTATCTAGGAATAAGATAAGCCCGATACACAATACATTGAGGTTATTAATGATCTTTTTTTATAGTATGAAGAATGTGTTGATTCTTGGACTTATGATCATATACTGTGCGACGACATACGCCAAATCGAAGAAAAGGCCCGATGCGAACTCAGCCTCCATAAAACCAGAAGATGATTTAAAAGAAGATTACCAGAAACATACTATGGACTGGATCGATCTGCCCGCTATTAAACTACAAAACGTTGTAGAGAAATATAAATCATTCAAATATGACTCTAAAAATAATACACTGGACATTGATTTGTCATTGGTTGCGTTTGATTGACAGATTTGTGTTAGGTTAGGTTATGTTAGGTTGTGATAAAAAAATATCAATCAATTTTTCGAAAAAAATTTGGTAACCAACTAAAATATTTTTGGTAACTGCTCACAAATGCCATCCCTGATAAATGTATTTTCAGTTATTATTAACGATAGTATTATATACAGGTTATAAAATATTAATAACCTCGCAGGACTATATTCCTGCCTACCTATATATTGAAAAAAATGCAAACTTTGATTTCGCATATCTCCATAACTATTGATATTAGGTCATGGCTGTTTGAACAATTTCGACTCATAATCAAAGCAGGAATATAGTCCTGCGAGGTTATTAATGTTTTACAAATAACCCTGTATACATATTATAAATAAGTAATTAAAGCTTTTTTGATGATCTCAAGAAATAATATTATCAGAAGCTATAATCGTCACGTATATTTTTAAATATTTATTTAATTTTGTGATGTACGAATAAAAATCAACAGCGATTCTCAATATTATGAAATATGGCTAGTTTTTCAGTACTTTTTATAAGTTTAAAAGGGAGAGATTTACAGGTTGGAACTGTTCCAAAACTGGATACAAACTCATAGAGGAACATCACTGGATGGGATAATTGGGATGTAGGTAGGGATTATAATCGCGGAGTATTTTTCCAATCCCGAGATTAGGGAAGGTCAATTCCAGGATCTCGGGACCAGTCCTGGGATTGGTCAAGATAGCTATGGGTGACTAGAAATAAGAATATAAATGAAAATATGCAGTTGAAAGTATAAAACAAGTTATTTCTTTAAATTTTGGCACATATTAAAATAGATAAATTTATCAGTCTGAATTTTATGGTATATTATAATAAGGCCCCTTGTGGTGCAAATATTTTTCATTTTAATCGTACAAAATTTTAAATAATGAAATAAAACAATCAACTTTGTTTTTTTTCCACTTATATTTAAGCCACTTGTTTCACTACATGTTTCGGAAACAAGTGGCTTAAATATAAGTGGAAAAAAAAACAAAGTTGATTGTTTTATTTCATTATTTATTCATAATGGATTTCCACAAGGTAAACGCCGTAACATTTAATTACGTACAAAATTTTAATTTACATGTCCTCTATACCTATGTATATTATACTTGCGGTTACGGCCCTCGTAGCCCAATGGATATGACACTGGCTTCTCACACCGAGGATTCCGGGTTCGAATCCCGGTGAGGGCACAATTAATCTATGTGAATTACTCAAGCCTGGTCGGCCTGGGTTCAAATGTTTAATGTTTATGTTTATTCAATGTTCAATGTTACAAATGTTTACAGTGTTTACAAAATTTATTGAAGCTTTTTTCATTGTTGTTGAGTGTCTTGGCAGCAAGTAAACACTAAATTGATTTGACGCCCTGCCTGCTACACTAGTAATTTACTGTATTATAGCAGACAGTGCTCTTCCAGTAGTATAATGTTCAAGAATATTTATTATTTATATAACATTTGTGAATAAATCTTATTGCCAATTAAAATTAAGTAATAGTAATAATTAAATGTTTACAATTTAATAATGGTGTTAATTAATTATATTATAGACAAAGGAAAAAAAAAGATCTGAATAGGATATTAATAAAATAAAATAAAATAAAACAATTAAAAGTATTTAAAAAGATGACAGTAACAGTAAGACAGTAAGTGAAAAAAATGATCTGAATAGGATATTAATAAAATAAAATAAAATAAAACAATTAAAAGTATTTAAAAAGATGACAGTAACAGTAAGACAGTAAGTGAAAAAAATGATCTGAATAGGATATTAATAAAATAAAATAAAATAAAACAATTAAAAGTATTTAAAAAGATGACAGTAACAGTAAGACAGTAAGTGACAGTAAATGTTCTTGTAGGAATAGTATATTTTAAGTTTAGTTTATATGATGGCTTTTAATAGGTTTTGGGCATGCTTCCTTCCCTTTTCATGCAGCCAGAGTTTCACTTTAGAAGAAAAATACGCGAGACTATGGCTACATGTTTTAAGTTTAGTGTTAAGAGTATTGAATGTTTTTGGTGCTTGGAAGAGGTGAAATCTTTGTGAAAAAGTTTTTTTGAATTTTGGTACAAGATAGTTGCAGTTCACCTGTGCCCTTGTTGAATGTGAGTGAGTTATTTGTTGGTGATCTTGTTTATGTCGGAAAAAATATTTTAAAGTGTTGAGTAAATATGTTTGATTGATGTCCAGGACGTGACATTCTCTGAAAAGTTCTTCTGAAGGAAAACGAAATGGCTTTTTATGAAGAACTCTCAATACCATTTTCTGGGCTTTGCTTAATGAATCTAATATAGTACAAGCTGCACCTTCCTGCATCAAACCGCGCGGTGCCCGCCACTCAACCGCTAGAAAATTGACTCGCGCGGCGCCCGCGCGAGTCTGCAAAGTGCATTTTTTTCAAAATTTCTGACTTATTTTTTACAAAACGTTGAAGTATCATTACAGTAACATTTATCGGTTAAGAAAAATTCATTCATTTTAATAAAGTTTAATAAAATAATAAAAACCATGAAAAAATTCCAATTGGAATGTTTTCTCCAACTGGAATTGGAAAGTTTTTGTCATTTTATTTGACTTGTATTAAGGATAATGTATTTTTCATATTTTATATACGTTACTGTAGTGATAGTCCAACGTTTTGCAAAAAATAAGTCAGAAATATTGAAAAAAAAATGCAAACCTTAATGTCGCATACCTCCTTAACTATTTATATTAGGTCACGGTTGCTTGAACATTTTTGACTCATTATCAATGCAAGAGTCCACGTTTAAAGTATTGTGAACTAGCTCTGTTACATCCTGTATGTATTTAAAATAATATTTTTTAATGATAAATTTCGTCTTGAAGCAGTCATATAAGAATTATAACAAAGCCTGAGTATGTAAGTAGCCTTTGTATTAAGTAAAGTTTATTAAAAAAATATTGTAGACACATTTTCGTTCCTTACTAAGCAATATTACTAATATTATTGCGCCTCCAGAGGCATTTCACTATGAAAATTGTGATATAAAACTGGGACGGGGTGATTGATGAAACCTCAATATCCTTTGAAATACAATTAGGTGGATACGTAACAATTTTGTTTTGAATATCCATTTATCAAATAGAAAACAAACGACTACAATTCTAATGTCAGGTAGGTATATTTAAAAATATTTAACTATTTTTACTTTTTTTATTTACTTAAATTTGTCAGATTTAGTCAATCATTTTGAACTAAAGATGTTTATTTTTTTACGTGTATTGATATTTTTAATAATATTAACTATCACGTTTCATGTTATTGTGAATCTTTCCAAATTCTTTTAATCAATTAAAATGGCTGGCGTTCTGCATTGATTCTGTCGTTTTTAATCCTATCGTTTTATTGTGCATTTTTTTCAGTAACTTTTTTCCTTATTTTTCTAAAATAAATAAAATACAACTTTACTTTATCAGTAATATAAACTGAATATGGTGCAATGCGTACCGAAAACGTTATAATTTTAATTGATTAAAGTGCCCAAGTGCGAAAGAAACAACGTTGTGTTTTATTTAATTTTTATAAAAAAGTTATTTACAATGGACTTCCTCAATCACAAACGTTTTGAAACACAAACATTTATTTTATATTTTTAATGAAATTTAAAAGAAATAAAATTTTGATAAATATTATTATTAGGTTCTGCGAGTTTAGCCCCTATCAATCATTCCTTTTTTTACATATCCATGTCCAGTGTTGAGTATTGTTCCATATAGCTCCATGTTGCTTGCGCTTTGCTTTTAATTTTGACAACTTGCCCGATCTTTACCCGATTGTTCCCACCTAGCAGACCAAGTTCATTGAATGAGCATTTTCTGTTATGGGCTAAATACTTGCACATCATTTCACAAAATCATATATAAATTATTATGCTGATGTTTCTGTGACGCGCTTAATGTACCCGTCAACGCGGAACCAGACTGTCAGTCATGGATACACAGTGCAATGGTTGTGTGTACCATGACGCTTTCGACAGAAACTGCGAGCAATGAAGCGTCGCGACGCGGGCGGTGCCATCGGCAAATCCCACGTCTCGTTTTGCGTCATCGAGTTTTTTATAGTAGAGTTGAACCACTCCCACTGTTTTTTAAAATAAATTCAGTGTAGATTGCAAGTACTTCGTTTAATTCTATCTAATAGGGCATGCATTACCGGTTTTCAGTAAACCGATAAATTTGGCTAAATTCCATTATCGAATCGCCGGTAAATGAATTGCTAAGTACCTGGAATTTGGAAACTGCATGGGTGATGATAAAAAATCGATTACAAATGTATGCAAAAAAAGCGAATAAAAGCATGAATTATTATTTTTTATTTACTTGATTTCACCATGTTACACTTTTATTAATTTAAGCTAGGGTATTTATATAATTTGAGTACAGGGATGCTTAATCTAATTGAGCACTATTATTTTTATTTAAATATAACATTTTATATTACAAAATATGAAAAATAAATTTTACTTTAAATTCAATTTTTTCTCAACAACTCAACAATAACAACAATCTCAACAACAACAACTCAACAACAAAACTCAAAGACTAGACAAACATAATATATTTTTATTAAGCAATTTTGATATAACATCGTGTACATTATTAGTATATTTACGTAAACTTATAACAAGATAAAATTTCTTTGAGAGAGCTTTGAAAATAATAAGAAGCATTATTTTTCCTAATGATTTTACATAAATATTAGAGATCCAATAATTTAACCTGTGAATGGAATTATTGAAAGATATTTAAATAATTTCGGGTGTAATCTGTGATCGAATATCTTTGCATTATAGTCTTCATGTCTTCTGTTGCTAATACATACAAATATAAATACATTGTAACTCAATATTGTATGTTTATTAAAATTCGAGACTGCATGCGGGGTTAAAAAGCTAAGGCAGTGATATCCAAAAAAATTTAATGCAATCATTGAGGATTACTAACTTACAATGTACCGAATTCCAGATTTTTTAGGAAATATAGCATATAGATTTATAGGAAGCATGATTTTGAAAGGGATAGATACCCAAAATCTAGAATTCAGTACATTTTAAATTAGTAATCCTCGGTGAATGCATTAAGATCGTCTTTTTAATTTTTTGGATATTGCTGCCTTTACCCCATATATCTACTAAAAATAGCATTGTCTCGAAATATCACATGATGAATTATGAAAAATCAAGATATTATTTTATGCCTTCAAATTTCGTGCAGTTCTCTTAAAACTGTGATATTTTTTACCCGTAGTTAATAACTCTTTCTATATTTTTTCATTATTAACTCGATTTTTTTTACTTGTCATCATATAAGACTAGGGGTACGGTTTAATGTTTTTGTGGAAGCGAATGTTTACTGAGTCTATATATTTTCAAAATTTGATGATAATTTTATTTTTATTTATTTATTTATTTATTTATTTAATGTTTATGGAAGACCAACAGCACAAAAAAAAGCATAGAAAACATTGATACAATATAGATGGCCAATTACAGGTCTCCACATTTAGAAATATATTAATTATATAGAAAGAAAGAATAAAAAATTTAAGTAAACAGAAATATGTCAGTAATGATAAACATTTATGATATACTAAGGCATATTAATTATATAGAAAGAAGGAATAAAAAATTTAAACAAACAGAAATATGTCAGTAATGATAAACATTTATGATATACTAAGGCATTTATGTTGGGATATTTCTGTCATTATATGTTGTTAACGTTAACATTATCACAAATATTTTTAGAATTTTAGTGGTTTGTGATACATAACGGTTATTATATCAACTTGTTGGTTGAGTACTTAAAAACAATAAATAGTGGGAACAAGTTTAAAAGTGTTTTAATTAAATAATTAAAATGGAATTCCAGCACGAATCAACAGCTTCAAAATTAAAAATTAATAAAATACTTCAATATAATAATTTAAGGCTGGTAATAATGATATCATTGGGTATTTATGTAAAAATTATAATTATATAATTATTAATAAAAGAGTTATTATTATATTTTTAAATAAAGGGCATTATTTTCATAATTTATTCAAGTAAGCAGGTACTAATGTTATCAGTATTAGGTATACGGGTTACTATCCAGTTTAATATTGTGGTGCTGGAGGCGAATGCTTTGGATAGCACTGTAAACTAATGTCATAATTTTGGAGAAATTAAAACAAAATGATAGATTGTCAATTCATTATATTTCGAGATGCATTCTGCATTTTCTTCTCGTTAACGCCAGCAGTGCGGATCACAACCTGGAAAAGCTGGTGATGACTGGAAATGTAGGTGGAAGAGAAAAGAGGACTCCAACTCGTTGGACTTACCAGATAAAATATGGTATTGGTTATGAGTACTATTGCAATGCCCATCCGAATTGCTAGCTACAGAAAAAATGGAAGATAATTATTAGACATCAACAGGTAATCCAGATATCAAGATCCCCAATATTAATTTATTTATTTATTTAATTATTTATTAAGAAATCTCAAAATTTAAAAAAAAAATGTATGAGCGTAGTGTATAATATATACACCAATTAAAAAGATTCACAGATGATTAAGGCACAGTCAATTAACAATATAGTTGAATTAGACATTATTTTTATGTTAATTAATAAATAGTAAGAAACAGAATGCGTGAAAAGTGGCGAATAAAATGTTCTGACATAAACAAATGTAATTTTATTAATTTTATAAAAAAATTAGTTGTGATAAAATATTTATTTTACAAAATTCATTAATATATTTATTATATAAATTTATATACAGACTAAATAAACATAGTGCATATTAAATTTCTCGATAAAATTTAAAAATAATACAAATAGTAACGAACCCCTATTTTCGGCTCGTGACAATGAGATTTGGTGAGGGGCTGTACCAGGTATTGAAGGGGATGGACACCCGCCCGGCTGTATTTGCGCGTGTGTGCGTATGTAAATGGACGCGACAAACCAAGAAAAACTGCTTAGCTCGGAATAATGCTTTTATTTTTTGGTTTTCCTACTTATACATCCCTTTTCCTTTTTTGGCTTTGAGTGCCACAATGGACCGACAATGTACCGCCATTAATATTTATATTAAAACCTCAGACACATCTTTTGTGAGAATATTGGATCAAGCCGCTCAAAGGGCAGACGTTATACTGTTGATGTTTCTTTCGATGTAGGCAAACAGAGAAAAGTATTATTGTTTAATCACGTTATTCTTCGAAAATAACAAATGAACATTGTTTGAAGAAATTATATTATTCTGTGCCTAAAATAACATGTGAAACGGTCACGTAGTAGTTATTCTATTAAATATCGCTGTGAATATATTTTATTACTGCTTTTCACTTGAGCCATTCATTTTATTCCTCTGATTAAGTTAGCTTATTCATTTAATTAAGTCTACTATATCGGTGTCATTAAGTAATAATTGAAACTAACCATTTTCTCGATATCCACAACTTTACACTTATCCGCTGGATACCTTATGAAATATTTAAAAAAATACTAATGCGTAATATCACGTTCCCTAATACATAATATAGTAAAATACTAGTGTAGCAGGCAGGGAATCAAATTAATGTAGTGTTTACTTTGCTGCCAAGACCCTCAGCAACAATGAAACATGGTTATATATTTTTGTAAACATTGTAAAATGTTGTCACCTGTAAATGTGAAATAAATCTATCTATAAATGTGAAATTTCTTCCCGGCTGTCGATATTCCCATTAAAGACAGAAAAACCTCTTCCCATCTACGCCTCGATTCATTGACAACACACCTGATGATGAGAGGGACAGCTCCTCTCGAAACTGTTGAAATGACAAAATAACTCAATGTATGCCTAGTTTTGTGAAATTTGTAGGTTTTTATTATGGAACCTCGAATCCAGCCAACGTGTATATAAGAATATTCATAACAACACGGCATTATATCCCAGTAAATACAAACGTGAACATGTATATATTTAATTCTAATTTTTCCGGTGCACAACCTCTAGTGAAGGATTATCAAATTTATATTATAAATTTTTCAGATGACCATATGGCCAATAATTGAATGATTACGAATTATACCTTGTTAATCTAATGCTGTTACAATTTCTAGACGATTATAATATCGAATCATTTAAATGTAATTTACTAAAATCAACGAAAAATTGATCGAAGAATAAATTATTTATAAAAATGAAAAGTATTAATATTTAATATTCTAAAAGGGTGATAAAAACCAACACAAAGTCTTAGATAAGTTTTAAATTTAATTGAAAAATAACACGATCCTTCAGAATTCTAAAATAAGGATTAACGCCGCAAGATTGAGAAATTTATCAAAATTTTCTAAAAGTTTCTCAGGAGGACATATTTTGATAAATCTCTCACAGTAATCATTACCTGGCATAATTTTTAACTCCCTTTATATTAACTTGTGGCGCCTGCTTGCTTGCCGGCTTGCCGTCGAAAAAAATTTGGATCGATTTTTGACCCTTTTCCCGTGATCCGATCGAGCTGAAACTTTGCAAGCAGACTCGTGGCGCCGATCAAGAAGATCTATCAAAGTTTCGTTAAAAAAAAAAAAATTATAGTATAATTTTGGATTTTTCAAATTTTTAACAGATTTTTCAAATTGGAATCATTACAAAAGTTTGTTTACTAGCAACGGCGGCCCGATAACGTCGCGTAATATTTTCTAATTTGAATTACTCAGTCGGTATACATAATAGGTACTTCACTACACAAAGCATGAAGTGTCTTATCAAAGCTCAAAACATCTGACATTTTAGAAATATATTAAATAACTGTAAATTTAGTGTTATGTTATATGTTTTATTTCGTCATTAACTGTTATTATATTTTACAAAGAAAGGGAGTATAATAAAAACTTGTTTTTTATGGGTTACTTTTTTTACATAATATATTTGATGCATTTTTTCTGATGTGAAACTATATAAAATATTACATATAAATAGTCAATTAAAGATTTTTGATAATGTAATTAAGTACATAATTCATATTGATATTTTCACATCCAAAATTAAATATAAATTCTTATTTATGTATATAGTATATGTAATGTATAGCTGTATATACAAGTTCTATTGTCGCTTTTTTATTGTATCGATACACTTGATCTTGACGTATCCTGACATCGATAGTAATATTAGATTAGATCCTTCATTTTCGGCGAAAGGGTTACACGTGTTTTGGAGTATTCGGCGATATTTTATGGTTGAATATCCAAGTGTTCGGTTACATCCTTCACTAGGGCCCAAAAAACTCTATTTTATCGCTACAAAATGAACGACCAAAATCTGACAAGAACATTAAATGTTAAAGATCTAGGTGTTAGATTTGTAAGCAACCTAACATTTCACGATCACATAGAGACGATCAGTGGTAATGCTTTGAGAATGTTAGGATTTGTTTTGCGTACTGCCAGGGTTTTCGAGATTACCCGCGTACTGAGAACTCTTTACAACTCCTTGGTGCGGAGTAGACTCGAGAGTGGCTCGATGATCTGGGGGCCACTTGAGGGCAAGTACTCTCTTATGGTGGAGAAAGTCCAAAAGAAGTTTCTGAGATATCTCTACATGAGAGAGTACGGGTATTATCCTTGGCTTTACCCAACCGAGTTTCTCCAGGGTATGCTTGGCTACAATAGTCTAGAGACTAGAAGGAATGTGTATTCGATTACACATTTTTATCGATTGTTGCGCGGTATGATCGATAATCCTGAAATTATGCAGAGCATTGGTTTGTATGTTCCTGATAATAACATTAGACATCGTCAGCATAGATTGTTTCACATTCCAATATACAGGACCAACCTGACGATGGTTATGCCTGTTGGAAGAGCCACAGCTATGCTGAACAAAATCGCTTTGGGTATTGATATATTCCATGTGTCTGAGGGGGTTTTCCGAAGCGGGATTCTCCTACACCTTTGACCAGATTTTATGTTATTTTTAATTTATTATTTTATTTTGATATATACTTCCCAATATGTATGCCTTAAACATTTTGTTTGTAATATACATATTATCAATAAATAAATTTAAAAAAAATATATATAAAAAAAAAAAAAATTTAATATGTATAAAAACTAACCCATAAAAACTAAGTTTTCATTATACTCCCTTTCTCATTGAAACAGGTTTCGTTTTACGCCTACTCCACGCGTCGGGCTCGAAAATTAAACAATATATGAATCGTTAAAATTTCGAAAAATTCAAAATCATACTATAATTATTTAAAAAAATAAAAATAAAATTTGTTAGATCATTTTTATCGTCGCCACGAGTCTGCCTGCAAAGTTTCAGCTTGATTGGATCACGGGAAAAGGGTTAAAAATCCATCCAAAGTTTTTTCGGCAGACGAGCAGACAAGCCGACGAGCAGACAAGCAGACAAGCAGACGCTACGAGTTAAAAGAAAGGCAGTAAAAATGGAATAGAGATTTTAACATTTCTGGCTTAAAACAACACCTTCATAGTCCCCTACGACTACTCTCCAATATTAAAATTATCACTAAGCTTATTCTTAATTATTTTTTTGAGATTTTTAAGATTAAGGTCATTATGTATTAACTGATAATATAGTTTTGCAAGATGCCTGTTATGAAATATATGTTTATAGATTATGCTAAATAAACAAATAAAAATGAATTTTCTCCCGAATCATAGTAAAACAGCAATAACGCAATTATTACTTCTTCGCCTGCCTGATTTTGCTGATGTGTGTTATCTGGACGTCAATGTAGAGCCTGTCCACAAACTTTCGTCCTTAAAACTCCTCCGAACTATCCGAACTAAATTGAACTTTGTAATGCACACACGTTGAGTTAATTTAACACGACTCTAGTTTCGAGAGGAGCATTAGCATTCCATAACCGTTACGAGTGGTTGTGTAGCAAGACATGAAGCACTCCATACTATTAATATTATTTTAGAATTTCTATTGATATTGATTATTGATTTAAAAACTTTGAAATTGGTATACATGTGTATGTGTATTCATTATCGAATTTTTATGGTATATTTTATTTTAAGTATTTAATAGCTGTTCTTTTTTCTTTTCTTCTTTTTTCATTATTATTTTAATTATTTCTCTTTTTCTTCCTTTTTCTCCTTCATATATTTTCTCTCTATGTACTTCAATATAACATATATGTTATTTGCAATCTGTATAGCGGACCAGGTCTTGCACTAATAACCTGGTTACGCTGGAATAAACACATTATTATTATTATAATTATAATAATAATAATAATAATAATAACAATTATTATTATTATTATTATTATTATTATTATTATTATTATTATTATTATTATTATTATTATTATTATTAGACCAACAAGTAACTACTATGTTTGAATGTCGTATTACTTGACTGCCGCAGCTACGGCGGCATTCGAATAATTCAAACTAGGAATGCCGCGTTATTCTGGAGCAAAGGGTTAATAACGTTATACTTGTGTTGGGAGTTATTTTTCATTTCGTGACGTCACATATCATGCTGAGGAAGTCCTTTATCATATTTGCACTTTTCTGTTTTTGGATTGCAAGAGTTCTTTCAGGATGTTATATCTCATTTCCTCAACGTAATACGATTTAAGATATTTTCTAATAATCCCAAAGGACCCAGGACAGAATGCAATAAGTATTTATGTTTCCAAAAGCATTAAAGAAAAACTGTCGCATCTACTCCATAAAACACTTCTTATTTATTCTTGAATATGTAATAAAATAAATTATGTTTTTTATATAATATTACGTTTTTATTAATAAAGTAAAATTATAAATTATGTTTTTAATAAACTATGTTTTTTCTTTTGCAATACGATATAATTAAGAAGTAGAAATTCACATGGCTTGGACATATTTTACTGAAGCCCGCGGGAAATTTAAACACGCGTGCCTTAGATTTGAAAGTAAAGATATGAAAATAAAACAAAAAAAAAAGTAACACGGAGTTGAATAACTTTAATAAATAATATGACATAGGTTGCAGACAAATTATGAAAAGTTTTATTTGCAAATTGAATATCATAGATTACCAAATCTTTTTTGAAAATAGATACTTTTTAATAAAATAATGAAAATAGTGACTTATAGAATAGCCTGGAAAGGTGGAGAAAGATCCTGGAGGATAATGGTCTAAAATTAGCAGGAAAAAGACTGTCTGCACTTGCCATTTGAAGACACAAATGCTATAACTCTTTCGATGCAACTGGATGGGAAAACATTAGGCAACTGTGAATCATTTAGGTATCTGGGATGGATGAAATTTAGATCCGTAACAAAAATCTTGTGTGACCCGAATGTCTATAAAATTTAAAGGAAAGATATACCAGACTATTGTTAGATGCGATAATGTATGGCTTCGAATGCTGGACTATGTACAACTCCTACTCTAGGCAACTCGAAACAGAAGAAATGCGAATGATCAGATGGTCGGCAGGAGTAACATTAAAAGGTAGGATTAAAAGTTCATGCATTCGTAGTATCCTGGATATCACGGACATAAATAGTAAGCTGGAGGAGCGATAGTTGAGATGGTATGAGCACATAAGATGGAGACCAATAGATCACACAGTGAAGCAGGCAATGTCTGTGGAGCTTCGTCGACGGTCATCCAGAAGAAGATCAAAGAATTCCTGGGTGACTCAGTGCTTTAAAATTTTACAGACAAACGGCCTGGATGAAAGCGATACCCAAAACCAAAGAAAATATATCCTGAAAACAGCCTACCTGGGCAATGAGTTGGGACAGCGCAAGGAATAAGCTACCTTTTAAAAATTTTCGCCAAGAGATGTCAGATATACACGGCGGAATATTCCAGAAAGCTACATGCAGAAGTTATCTTTTAAATTTGTTTTTACATTATTCTTTTCCACTTCCTTATATTTCATTTTTCTTTGTTTTTGTTTATGTTTAAGCTATCAATTTTAATTTTTAATGATTTGAATTTTAATTTTATATTTATTAATTTAATCCATTTTAATTTAAATTTGCTTACGACTTGTTTCACTAATACCGTTAATACTTAGCTTCTGTATGATCTGGGGAAAGAAATGCATATTATAATAGTAAAAACCGCATACAAATCAGTTCAGTGGTTCTCAAGATTAGCGCGGTCATACAGACAGACTGACAGAGGTACAGACGCTCGCCGGGGACTTTACTATGTATGACTGACTATACTATGTATGTACTCTAGGCGAATTGTACGATTTTCACGGCCTTTCACGATCTTCTATATATAATATTTAGAGGTATTCTACAAAAAAATAATAATTACAAAACATCGACACAATCAGATCAGATCAAATTATAAATTACCGTTAGTATGCCACCGGTAAAAAAAGTTGTAATATTCCTCAAAGTTATTCATTCTATAGGTGTAATTAAAACCTAACATATTTTAATACATAGTAAGTAAATATTCTAACATTTTTATATGGTCACACAGAATATGTCCCATTTCATATTCAGCATTTTTTTAATATGCTAGATCCAGCATATTCTGCAATTTTTTTATTAGCTTGGTCCAGCATATTCTGGCTGATTTCATATTTTGCAATTTTTTTATATGCTAGGTTCATTAAATTGTGGCTGATTTCATAATCATCACTCGATAGTAGGTTGTGTCACTATGTATGGCGAAAAACGTATTTTATTTTTGAACGTAAGGCCGGTGCCACACGCGGATATTCCGCCGCGGCTCTTCGGTCGCGGAACGCCGCTACATTTCTTTCTGTAGAATATGCGCTTATCAAACACACTACGCGGATGATCGGTTGATCTAGGTCGTATATTCTCTAAGAGTCGATCCATTTTCTTTGCCAATTTGACATGACGGAAAAGACGTGGCGTAAGATACGTACAGTGTGGCGCCGGCATTATAGTTATCAAAAGTTGCGTTGCATTTATAGGTAAAATGAAATGCAAAAATAGTTGCGATTTTTGTATTGGCTCACTTATACGAGCCAAATATTCAGAAAAAGTTGGTTTTTATTGATTTTTCACAGGCGATAATGAGTAAAAGTTTTCTTTCAATTTATTTTTATCAGATTATAAAAAACAAGCTGAGATTATCCGAAAGAGGACAAGTATTATACGGTAACGAACTGTCAATGTAATTCTAATGCTGGATACGTTCATGTTAGAACAATAGTATTTAATTACAAATGTACTGTGTATATATCTTTCTAATATCTCTATAGGTATTCCAAGGCGATTGAGTGAGCCAAAAGTACCAGTTTTAATTAATGAAAACTATAAATGCAGTTGACAGATTATTGTAATTTATATTAACCTTGTTACCTCTAATGAGTTTAATATATTTTATATTTCCACTATTAAAGTCTCTAAAGAATTACAATCTCTCATCAACAGGTGAAGTATCAAGATGAGAGATTCTGATTATCTCGAAACTTAAGTATTGGAAATATTAAATATATCAAACTCAGTAGAGGTAACAAGGTTAATATAATTTACAATAATCTGTCATCATATCTCTAAAATATATACCTATTATCTCTACAAAGTAAACGCCAAATCCATCAGTAATGTATTACATAAAGTATATAATTATCGAAAAAATTACACTCCCTAATTACTCTTCAGTGTAAAAAGTATTTAAAATAGATAGATAGATAGACTCGTCAGTATAAAAAGTATTTAAAATTGATAATTAATAGAATTTAAATTCAAAAGATAAAACGTGCAACATATTAAAAATAATTCAAATGAACCTTTTAGTAAGTGATACGGTTGTATTAAAAGCCACAAAAGGAAAATACTTAACAATTACAAAATAATGTTAAGTGTTTATACGGTTTTAACCCTTTTTGTGAGTTGTATTATTTTGCTCACCATTGGACACCGAATCAGTGAGGTCTGCACACGAAACGTGGGGGTGTTTGGGGGCTCCCTCTTCCCTTATATAAGGCGTCCTCTAGTGCGTGGAGTTCAGGTGCTTGTCGCAACAGGTAGAAGAGACATCGAGACCTACATATGTCACCAGCGTCAAGTAAGTTTAAAATTTATTCATTGATCTTTATTAATTATGAGGTTTATTGATATAAAATTTTCATAAATTAATTACCAACATGAATTCATCCAATCTACATAAAATATTTTTTTTTGTAAATATTGTGATTCTGCCTTTATATGAAGACTGGTTTCCAAATTAAAACTTCTTAGTGAGGGGAAAATAAACTTTTTTTTTGTTAAATAACAAGTAGTTTATGTCTGCCTTTTACTCCAAACTTTTACAACGTTTGGGTTAAAAATAATTATTTATAATTTTTTAATATTCTATGATTGACGGAGAAAGAAGGAATATAATGTTTTCATACATCTTGCTTACTATAATCATTGATTTTTCTTAATTATACTTTAGTTTAAATTATGAATTATTTAATTATTTCTGTACTTATGTCATCTTAAATACTCGGATAAAAATATATAATTTTTTGAAAAAATATATTTAAATATTATCTGATTATAAATGAGAGGTGTATACGTCTTTTTAATCTGAAAATAATTATTTTTGGTGTAATTAAATCAATATCGTTTTAAATTCGTGTCTGTCAAGAATTAAATGTCGTATATTTTAACAATATCCTTTTATAAACGCTTTAAAACCAAACAAAAATGTAGTGAAATTTCAAGAATACATTGTGGACTCACAAAAATTTGTCATGATCCATATATAATTATTTTATAAAATTAAACAAAAAAATATTTACGACATGTAAATAGGTTTGTATTTCCATTGTTGATAATATTTTTGTTGTCAAACCAGCGTCAATTGTAGAAGATTATCATAGGGTATAAATAAACATTTGAATTCACAATTTAACACTTTATTAAAAAACTCACTGTGGAAAAAGAGAGTGCTATTAGTTTTTCAGCAATTTTTGTTCTTAAATAGAAAATTGAAATAAAATTTTGCTATGAATATATGAATATGAATTTTTTTGATAATTTTTAATATTTAATAGAGAAAATTTGATATGTATATTATATTTTTTGATATTGCGTTTGAATTTGATGTTTTGAATTTGTTAGTAATACCTACTCGTATCAAAAGTGATTATTATTATGTTGGCTAAATTCAAAAGAAAATTGAAAGTGATATTTTGCAAACCTTAAAAGTAATGTTAACTTTGTTAAATAAAATGTGTGTTTAATATTTTTATTAAAAATAATCTCTTGTATTATCAAATGTTAAAAAATGTCAAATTTTTTTTTAAAAACTTAACTAAATGTATATTCTTCTGTAATTCTCCGCGGTATTCTGTAATTTTGAAGGAAATGAGGCATAATTTAGCTCTGTTATCTGGATTAAATCACATCAGGTTGGATAAAAATAAAAGTTCGTTTAAAGCATAGATTTTTACAGAAACGGATCGTTTGATTGGTGGTGAACTCCGAAATCTATGCTTTAAACGACCTTTTACTTTAATCCAACTTGAAACAATCGGCCCTAAGACATATTGCATAATTATAATGTACTTGGGATTGTTACGTGAATTCTGGAAAAAATATTTTTAAGTCAAATAAAATAGAATAATTATTCAATGCACATTTTTTGACTCAAAATACAAAAGTGATGCTTACAAAAAAAAAAAACCTAATTTATATTTTTTTCAATTAAACATATTAATTTGAAAAATAAAAATAATAATTATTAATGATTATCTCACTAGATATGTAGATGTTGGAAAAGTATATTTCATAGTGTCAGAGATATCTAAAATAACTTTACGAGTTATTTACAGTTTTCTCCACTCATTAGCTAACGACAATCTAACTTTACAGCACTACAATTTAATGCTGTGGATATCCTGGAATTGTACACGTCTTCCGTTGGTAGTTTAAAGATTATCGTATCCTTTAGGACTTTGAGGATTTGCAAGTACAAATACAAAGAGACAGTGCAAATAGGTATTAAATTAACGACAGCTTTTCTTTGAAATAAATTTAGATAAAGTGAACGTGGAACTCGGGGCTTAGAGTGCAGAATTAAAATACATATTGTATTGATCAATGTGATGAATATACAAATAAGATGAATTATTTAGAAAAATGATATATAAAAGTGTATTTAACTATAATGTATACGTTTTCCATCAAGATTATAATTTTTTTAACGCTAAAGCAAAATGCAAAATGAAAGTTTTTAAATATAATTTCTGAAAACCTCTTCTTACAGTATAACGAATACTTTTTGCTCTATAAAAAAATTGAAGTAAAATAAAATACAAAATTAAAAAGGTTAAAATATTATTTAAGGTTGTTTTTAACTTTTATCAAAAAAATAAAATAAAATGTTTTGCTGTTAAAAAGTTTTTGATGTATTTAATGATGCGTATGAAAATAATTTATTTAGAATTTCATCGCTTCTCATATTTCCATCAGGGAAATTATAAAAAATATAATAATTTAATATTAATATAATATATAACAGATGGTTCAGTTTGCACTTGGAGATTTGAATTATGCGCCATTATTGATCCTTCCAATCTAACATTCTGTAATTGACATTTATTATGTTGAGACCGGGAAAATTTATCATGCCGAGTTTCAAAACGAAGGAACGTTTATCTAGCTTCCAAATCGTTTACAAAAATTGGCTGTCGTTTTATTTGTATTCGTAATCACAAGTGACTGCATACTTTGTAACCTCAGCAGTAAATTCAAGACGTATTATTTGATCCTTAATGCAATAACTTTAATGCGTGGTAGTTCTAACTAAAATATACTGGAATGGGTGAAAATTTTATTTTTTGTCGTAATTTTGTGAGATTTCCGGTGACATATTTAGTCAATTTCGTTCATTTCTATTATATTAAATTATTAATCAATTTCTGACTATCCAGCAATATTGTGAAATGTTTTCAATAGCACTGGCTAAATCCAGGAAGATATGAAAAGTACCAAGT
The DNA here is from genome assembly GCA_016648135.1 of Agrypnia vestita. NCBI lineage: Eukaryota > Metazoa > Arthropoda > Insecta > Trichoptera > Phryganeidae > Agrypnia > Agrypnia vestita. The sequence goes on along the minus strand of JADDOH010013648.1, from coordinate 24,544 downwards.
CTAAATATATATAATAAGATATTAAATAATTTTTCTTTTGGTCACAGTTTTCTGAGTTTTTCGTCCGAATCAGTAAGATACTGACTAATGTTTCGGATTCTATTGCAGGGTCCATCGTCAAGGCCGTTTATGGCATCCATACCATGGTCAGAAAGCTCTATATGCATGACAGAATGTGTATTTCAAGAGTTTTAAGAATGACCCAAATATATTTTTTTTCAACTTTAATTTGAATTTATTATTAATGCATATATCTAAAAAAATAACAAATGAAGGATTTTGATAAAAATTAAATTTGTAAATGTTTTTCGTTTTTTCTGAATTTTGTTAAAAAACCATTTTAGAGAAATTTGGAAGTGAACGTGTCATCTATCAATATGTACTAATTTCTATCATTACGGCTATGAAGATTGATAACAATAACATTAAATCATAATCAAGATACTGAAAATGACCGTTTGCCTTTGTGAATTGTCACGAATGTTCATTTTTTTTAAAATATCATTTTGACTGTTTCGACACGGATTTAGTGGTATCGCATATCATATTATTGCAGAAAAAAATGATATTATCCGTATTATTTAACAATGAAATTATTTCAAACGCACTATGATTTGTTAATTATGACAGATGTACTCGTATTGTATTTAAATGCTTATTTCAGAAATTTATACACTAACCGAAACAAAAAGTCGTTAGTTATAATGTGGGTACGATAATTAATATAATTATTTTATGTTACACGAATGGAAATTTTACTCTTTAGTATTATTATAGTACACTGTAAATATTTTTATTCCTATATTCGAAATTTAATGCTCACTTCTACTTCTTACTGCGGGGTTTCGTAAAATACTTAGTAACTAACATTTTTTTCTGTAAAAACCAAATATTTGACATTATTCAGCTATAATTAAATCGTTTGACAGGGAGAAGATTAGAAATTAACAAAGCAACTTTATTTTACTAACGGCACTTTTAAATATTTATTTGTATTGGTGAACAGCTTAAATATTATATAACTTGTAACTAAGGTATAAAAAGGATTTAAATATATTATGTCATTTAACATACATCCACCCTTAAAATTGGAACCAAAAAAATCACTTTTGGTCAGGATTTCTATCCTGATATCGTACATGTGATTTTGTAATCGTAAAATATCTTAATATAATAATAAAAATAATAATAAATTTTAAAATTGTAGAATTGAATTTTAGATTCTCAATACATTTTCAAATATCAATAAATCCATATAAAGTTATGAGATTTTGTCAACTGTAGAGATGTAGTACACGTTCTAAGAATATTGTTTTGAGAATATGCATATTTGTATACATTATGTAAGAGCAATGTATCATTTCGAAATAAATAAATATATAAAATTAAATGAAATCCAATCCCGAGGAAGAAAGTAGTAGTTGAAATGATTTCAATTTGTATTTTCATTTTTACAGAATGTCGCGGTTGTGGATTCTACTTCTTTTTCTTTGGTGCTACGCTGTAACCATAGCAAAACCTGATACCGAAGAAACATCATTCAAAGAAGACAAGAACGCGCCAAATACATTTATTCCCAATCCTGCTGATGCTCCATTAGAATATAATGAAGGAAGATACACATTTAATCCGGAAGATGACAGTCAGCAGCACGAAACTTTTTCTCCATGGAATTATGATGAAGTTTCCGATCCATCGTTGTTAGGTTATCAAAGAAATAAGCGTACCGCATTACCAAAAGGATCTAGTGAAAACAAAAGTGATAGTATTAATGACAACTTGAATATTGTAAAAAGAGAAGCTAATATACCCACAGATTCGGATGGAACTTCGAATGAAAATGCATACAATATTAGGGAACAAGACGAAACGGATAACGATCAAGATTTGAACATTATGCAACATCTTCTTTCAAAATATCAAACAATAGTAGATCATAAAATAAAAGACCTATTTCAAAGCTCAGAAATTGAATATCAAATGCTACAAGATTGTCTACACCCAAACAATAATAAAAATAACTTCGGTGATTGGGATGGAAAAATATCTTACTATACAAACGAAAAACTATATAATAAATGCTTAGAATTATTAATTCAATCTGGAGAAAACACCCAACCTTTGTTTGATAGAAGTATACCACTTCACCATCCTTTCAAATCATGGAATGTTAAACGTACTACGGATGACGAGTTTTCATCCAATGTACACCCTTTTCATTCCTGGGGTGGTAAAAGGAACAATTTAGATGGTCTGGATCCAAAGAGGGTTCCATTTGGGACATGGGGTGGAAAAAGAGCAGCATTTGGAGCATGGGGTGGGAAAAGAGGAAGATTTGGAGCTTGGGGTGGAAAAAGAGGATCATTTGCAGCTTGGGGTGGGAAAAGAGTACCAGAAGAAGCAATTGACCCAATTTATCCTTATTCAAATTTTATAACATTGAATGAAGCCATGCAAGAACCCGACAAAAAATTCTTCACATTTTCACTAAAAGCACCAAGTTCATCAATTAACGAGGAATCGTCAAGGAATCCTTTTTATCCGACCTCGACTTGGAAAATGCAAAAAGATTCTGTTTTAGAACACAATTTAGGCCTAGATGTTCATTCAGTTACAAACAGGAGGTCACAGTTTAATTCATGGGGTGGAAAAAGGTCTAGAAATAACATGGCGGAAGAAATAGAAGGAAAGAGAAAGTTTAGTGCGTGGGCTGGAAAAAGATCAAGAGATGACGAAAGAAATATAGATGAAGGAATTGAAGAAAAGAGAAAATTTAATGCTTGGGCAGGAAAAAGATCGAGAAATGATGAAAATAAGAAAGCGCATGGATTAGAAGGAAAGAGAAAATTTAATGCTTGGGCAGGAAAAAGATCAAACTATGATGAAAATAAGATAGCGGAAGAAATAGAAGAAAAAAGAAAATTTGGTGCCTGGGGAGGAAAGCGCGAACAAATAGAAAAACCATTTGAACCCGAAGAAGAAAATTGGCTATCCGAAAATACAAAAAAGGACGATAAAGGCTCTTTTGACGTTTGGGATGGAAAATGAGTCAATAATAAAATATCTGATGTTTAAGTAAATTATATTGATTCAAGAAACATAATTTTTAAATTTTAACTATATTTATTTAGTTATTACTTGAATAATATAATCTCTCATTAGAATATTATACAATTAAACATGAATACCTTTTCTGATTAATTTTAATTGCGTTTAAAATTTTGATACTTTCATATATTTTATTTGCCCTTGGAAAATTTTCATACGCTTTTTGAGAAATTGGCTGGTTCTCTAAAATCGTACTGAAACGGGACTTGTAGATCTAGTAAGTTATAATATATAATAATATATAAAATAAATGTATTCATTACTGTGTACCATATAAATAGTTGTTAGTAAATTAAAATATACATTAATGAAATGACAATTTTTTATATTTACTTAATAAACCTATTTATTGTAGAAAATTGTTTTTTTTTAATCTATAGTATATAGACTATAAAAATAAATTTCATACTTTTACAAAAAATATCTCGCAGTGCAGACGTAATACTAAATTTAAGTATTTCCTAATGCCACGTAGCGAATTTGTATTGTTCAAGTTGCTATCATAATCCTACAAAATTGATGTCCTATGTTTTAAAGGTAAGTTTGTAATTGTAGTGACTAAGAATATGGAAATTTTGTGCTTTGATTTGCTAAAAAGAGTATCATGTAAGATTTTATTGATTATCGGTATGTGTATCTTTACTACAAAATAATTTTGGATTCAGTTACATGCTCAGTTTAAAAACAACAGTATAAAGAGTTGATCATAGAGTTGTTTGTGCTTGCAAATTTGGTAGGTTTTATATCGAAAAAGAGCTTCAATTTCTTGGTATTTTTGAAGCAAAATTATTTTCCTAAACCTCAAAAATATTGATTGATGATAAAATCATAGAGGTCACTTTTGTAAAAAAAATATATAAAAGGTAAAACAAAAAGGATAGATAGAAGTCAGATATAGGTAACTGATATATAGAAATAATTAAATAATAACTGATATAAAATAATAAATAAATAAATAAATATTTTTAAAATTAAATTAAAACAGTAGGTACTCACTTATACATCCTTTTCTTGCTCATTATAGTTTTTTTAAATAGTGATCAAAATTGTTAGTATTTTCAAGTAAGCATTTCAGCTGATAAAAATTGGACTAACTGATCTCCTGGAATGGGGCTCGACCCACCGACCACTGGATCACTAGGCGAGTATTTTTATGGTTATAACATTACGATGATTAGGTATATTTTTCTTCAAAAATGTTTTAAAATACCAACAAAAATAAACTGAGGTATTCACAGCAAACTTTTTAAACTATTTGTTTAATATTTTAAAATTTGGACGAGGTTTTCTTAAAACAATCTTGAACAAGTTTCAAAAAATCTAGAAAAAAAAACATGTTGATAAACGTAGTTTCAACCAAGGGAATATAATTTATTTTCATTGTCAGTGTACATCCTCATCGACCTAAAATAATTGATTCGAATATTAAAGAGATGAAATATAAATAAAATATACTTTTGGTATCATTGAAAGATTTGGCAGATACTTCGTGGTGCAACATTATAATTTAAAATATGATTTACTTTACTTTGTAATACACACACAATATGAACTATTAAATTACAACTATAGTTTCGAGAGGAGCAGTCCCTCTCATCATCAGGTATAGATATTAACTGTACTAGTAATTTAATAACTCATATTGGGGTCAGGTGGGCGCGCGGCAGGGAAGGGTATTCCCCCCTTGTAATAGATGAGTGTAATAAATGGCTCCTTTCTAATAATTTAAGTATCGTGTGATACCTGGAGCAGTACTCACCTACAGTTTTTTATGCCTCGGCTAGGTGGGTAGGCGGACTCTCTATACCTCAGGTGTAGGGTGGGTTCAGTATTATTATAGTTCATCGACCAGTTGACCACAAATGAAACACAAATTTGTATGGACATTACATTTATGAAAACTTTGGCGATTTTACAATTTACAAAAGATAACAGAGAAGTTGTTGTGGAATATAAAAATAATGTTGTCGAATATAAAAATTAATATTGTTCGATAATTTCTTCTATGTTCGGGACTATTTCGTAAAGGTCACACTTCAATACATGGATAAAAACAAATGGCTCACTTTGTCTTACTTGAGAGTTTCACTAGGACTATCACCTGCGTCGGCCCGTCGGGGGACGAGGCGTACTGCTTGGGCGGCCCGCCTCACGTCATGGACCGCGCCTGGAGTCGGGACGGCGGCGAGTTACACCCGTGGCTGTGGGGGGAGGGCGGCAGAGCGGCAGATTGCCCGCGTAAGCGAAGGCGAGTCGGTAGGGCGGCAGGTTGCACCGTGGCTGTAGAGGGGGACGGCAGGGCGGCAAGCCCGCGCGATTGGAGTCGAGACAGAAGGCGGCAAAACGGCAGATTGCCCGCGTAAGCGAAGGCGGGTCGACAGGGCGGGAGGTTGCAGCTGTGGCTGTAGAGGGGGCGGCAAGGCGGCAAATTGCCCGCGTGATTGGAGGCGAGACAGAGGGCGGCAGATGGCACTTGACGATCGCGACGATGACGACGAGACTTTACATCACCATTCAAATTTAAAACAAACTTAGTTATTTGTAAGTTGAATCAGCGCTCCCGCGTCCGAGCGGGGACGCGCAAAAATTGTGTTTTTTCGTATGCTCTGTGGTCCGTTTCTTCCCTTGAACTGATGAGCGCGTGGGACGCTACACATGTGTGCTTTTAAAACGAAGCATATGGAAGTTTCTGGAATGTGTGAAGAAACAGCTTGTAGGTGCAACGAGGGGTAGCTATTCTGCGGGGTAAGGGACAATAACGGCCGAAAAGGTCGAAACAGATGTTTCCTTGCAAACCACGGATCTGGACTAGAACGGGCGCGCGATGATGACATTTTTCGGCGCTATTTAATTTTTTAAAATGTAAAATATTAACTTAAATTTGACACCTTACACCCTGACCCCCTGACCTACCCAATTTGATTGATAAATTTTGTATTTAAGTTAGTTATTATCCTATCGAAACTTTAGTTGTAATTTAATAGCTCATATTGTGTGTGTATTACAAAGTAAAGTAAAACATATTTTAAATTATACATTTGGTTATTATTTACTTTTCAGCTTTGTGAAACACTATAAAATGAAATACATGAGAATCAATGTTCTTATTTACTTGCACTTTATATTGCACGTTATAATTTAGTTATCGAGACACCGACTGGATAGATTCTGGCTTCAACTGTGAGGGTGACCCAGAACCGAGTCTTGGGTAGGTTGTCTCATCTGATCGAAGACACGTTATTTCAATATTGACATGAAAGGAAAATAAGAATACACCACGTCCCCGTGCTTTAAACTTTTGCGAATTTTAAACCTAATAAATATTGATATTTTACATTTATTATTTAAATTAATCATAAATAGGTATATTAGTTGATATGTGGGGCATAAAAGCAAAGCCAGCAATATCGATAAAAATTTAATGCAGTCATCGAGGATTACTAATTATAATGTACTAAATTCGATATTTTATAAGAAACATGATTTTGGAAGGGATAGATTCATAAAAGCTGTAATTCTATACATACTAAATTAGCAATCCTCGGTGACTGAATTCAAAATTTTTAAAAATTTTTTGGAAATTGATGCCTTTGCTTTTAAATCCCACGTGTATTCTCAAATAGACGATTGTCTATCCTAAAAAACAATGATAAGTCAATTATTAGTTACTGGGAAAAATTGGTAAAATTAAATTTTGGAAGCCCACGAGAAATCTAGAAGCCTTTATTCAAATTCGGCTGAAGAAGGAATTAATGGAAAGTTATAACGGATCGATTTTCACAACCCTGAATAAATTGAGTAAAGTTTTCATTAACGATCAGCATTACACGTTTGTAAAATTAAGATATTGTATACAATATTAAAATACTGTATGTAATAATATGATAGTGGCAAAATATGTACTAGCAGAAAGTATTTTACTACGACTGTAACATTCTGAAGAAAAAAATATCAATTTGACTTAATGTTTTTATTGACTTGAAAACTAGACATACTAAGACAAAATCCAAGCTATCAAGAAGTAGAACAAAAAATATATAAATTTTTCAATTCAAAATAGAAAATCATCATGTTCTGATAGTATTCTGCCTACCATTAGTATACTCTCGATATAAAAGTCCGGGTTTTTATTTATATGTATTCAATGTGTATTTATTAAATTATTCAAAATTGGTTTATACATTTTTATATTTTTTCTGAGGATTGAGAAAATGATAAATATTAAAGCATGATTCCGAAAAAAATGAACAGAATGAAATTATTATTTCTTCCGCTATCTTACTTTAGAAAGACATATGTACAGAAATTTCTTTCTAATCTGTCTCTTTTTATGTCTTTCTGTATGTCTTTCTAATCTGAACAGTTTAAGCGTTCGGACTCAAAATTTGGAAACTTATTCCTAAGGACTCGGCGGGTAACATATGCCATATTTCCTCCCTATTCTTTCAACCATTCTCCTCCCCTGATACATTTTCGATGCAAATCTGTACAGTTCGACCGATCGGACTCAAAATTTGTAAACTTATTCTTTAGGACCCGGCGGATATCAAAGATGATATATCCTCCCTCACCTTTAACCTTTACTCCTCCCCCTGATATATTTTCCATGCAAATCTATACCGTTCGATCAAATCTTTGTTCCCCCCCAAAAATTTATTTTCAACTTAATCCTTAACCCGTGCAACGCCGGGTACGAACAGCTAGTTGATTAATAATATTGGTTTTAAATTTTGCAGAACTTTATTCTGAAAAAAATGCAACTTCACAATAAGAATGTGTACTTGAATATAACCTACACAAAATTTTATACAATATTGTAACGAGATTGTAAAAGAGATTACTTACAGAATCCCTCGTAATATGTCAATGATGACAATAATATGGAAACCTCTATTATATTCTAAAACTGCCTACAGCACTTTCATATTATTTATAATATTTTAGAACCGTCTATAAATACCAGGACCAACCTAGAAGCGACGGAAACCTTCTCCCAAACACTAGAAAGGAAAATAATCTTCTCGAGGGTTCAAAACCAACGTGATCACTTAAAAAAGGCGCGGGTCTGGGCCGCACAGGGAGTTTGTTTTTGACAGTTCGTTCGATGCGAAGTGAGTCGCGAGACGACGGCCAAGTGTGCCCGGTCGTAGATTTCGGAACTTCGAAAAGATTGCCAGCGAAATAATCGGGCGAGTAGGTACTTACCGATAGAAGCGAAATAAATAAGTACGACTTCTATGTGCGATAATTGAATGTTCTACTTAGAATTGAGTGATAAATAAATTGTTCCCAGCAATATTAAAGTGTTCATACACGAGTTTAATTCGTGTTAAGTGAACTTGTCAATTAATAAAATATTAATTAAAATTTATAAATATTAATAAATATCACGAATTAATAAATCCCTAATTAATTTTCACCGTTTTCATTTGTCTCCCAAAGCCTCAATCCGTTATATTTAAAGTTTATAAATTTAAAGAATCATCAAACAAAAATACCTGTAAAATATTTTTTCTCCATTGTTTTAAACACACTCCATGTGTTTCGCTCCATTATGTCTCCCTAAAGCAGATAGATGTATTTGATGACATTTTCACTCTATCGCATCTTAGGTTTTCCTAAACTCCTAAATCGTGTTTGTCTGTTGCATAGCAATTACTTTCGAGATAAATATTCGACTATCATAAAAACATTTTTCTAAATCTAAACATTTATTTATAATATACAAATACAAATAAAACAAATATTTATTTTTTATTTTAGGAATCTCAACAGTACAATGACACAATTATAGTGACGCAATGTGTTGAATGGTTGGTTGACCAATTGTAGAGATCCATGGCATAACATATCATATAAAATATCAAAGAAAAATAAAGCAAAATAAAAAAACAACAACAATTAAAGCCAAAAAGAGAGAGTTATTAATAAAATATAGTCATAAAAGTTGTACAAGAAAAAACAAGGAAAATTTGTGGAAAAGATAAACCATGGCACGTAAAGATACAGGTAAGAGGAATAATTAAATGAGAAATTGTAAAGATCATAATAATATAATATGTAACATACCGTTACAAAGAAAAAAACATGATATTAAAAAAATAAAAATCGTAAAGATCATTATAATAAAATAATACAAAGATACAAATATGATTTTTATATATTAAGTTTTTTTTATTATAAAAAAACTTAATATAGAAAAAACTTCAATAAAAGTTACACCAAAAATGAATGTGAATAGTTAAAAACCGATTAACGAGGGTCGTAATAATTATTTTGTAACTCCATCTAATAAAAATGTGTAACCCTGCACTTGACGTATTAACAGTGAAATTAAAGCTTATGGAGAGAAAATAACAACTAAAACCAAGTGAATGAATGCCGACGGGATTAATGACACGTGTATTCTCACGGCTCAATGTGCGATTTTTGTCCAATTTTCATACGTTATGAAGTTTATGGCTCACATGTTCATTTCACAGTACATTAGATTCGGCGAACACGTTCAGAAAGACGTCACAAGTTTCTTTTACATAGACAGACATTTCGACTGAATGGATGTCGATAGATCATGTCATATGTTTAATTGTTGGTAATATTATACTTTCTGCATGACATGTAAGGGCTGCATCATACATTTTAAGGGGTGATATATAATACCTCATTTTGCTTAAAATAAACATACAATATGTTTACTAAGAAGCGAATGAAATAATTTAATTCTAAAATAAAATTTCATAATGTGATTCCAAGTTTTTCCCAAGCGATTATCTTGGTTTGAAAATGGTAAGAATATTCTGCGTGTATTTTTTGGGGTATTCTGCCGTATATTTTGAACCTCTCAGGCCGACGTTTTGGATCCCATTGCAGGGTCCATCATAAGGGCTGATATGTTGTGAAAATGAATAATGGATAATCCGAAACGTTGGCCAGAGAGGTCCGATAATTTGGTAAAATATCCCAGAAAACTAAACGCAGAAGATTCTTAACGGTCGTGAAAACCTAAGAATATTTTTAGTAAGGATATGTGACGCGTATCCGTGTTCACATCTCTACGTATATAATTTTAAAAAAAAGTAGGTATAGGTAATTGAGAAATTTTGAGTATCGGCGAACGATAGCATTGTATGCAATTTTTTTAACACCAGTGATGAACATTTTATGTTAAAATTTTATACTTTCAAAAAGTCCATAAAGATTAAATTTTCACAACAAAATGAAATAAGCTGATTAAAATTGTACAACGTCTGATTATCGAAACAATATTAAGAAAACAAATGGATTATTCGACACACCTTATATTCAAAAAATTTAAAGTGATTATAATTCATTGATCTAGTCCGGAGAAATACAATAATACAAATTATTAATGAAAGACACAAGACAAGACAAAACTGAAAATCGCACATGACAAAAACATATATCACTTCCACAAAATTGTAACACCTTGCATTTTTGCACATCACTATAGAACACATCTAGGGAAAAATATTTCAACAGCCTACTGGATAGCTGTGGTGTTTTGAGGCTGGCCACCCTGACCCAGGAGGGGGAGGGGTCGGTATAAGACGGGTTCTTCTTTCCTTCTACATACTTGTATCAAAGTCACGGTAGCTAGTGTCGGTCCGCAACTGGGATCGTGAAAATAAAACAGAACAATAGGTATTTACCACCGCCTGTTGTTTCATTGAACCCTGTATTCTCAAAGTGAGAATATACTACAATAAGATTAGACATATTACAGAAAAGAGATGCCAATAAAAAGTAATAAAAGATTGTTTATTAAATATATTTTTAAATATATAAAAACTAAAAAATTCAGCATACTTCTTTTCTAAACACAAGCGCTCGCTTCTTTGGAAGAGATAATATCTACAACTGTAGCATTTATGAAAATATATTATATGACTAGCTGTAACCCGTCGAAAATGACTATAATTTTACATGTCGGTTCCTAAGGAATAAATATTAATTATTTACATAAAAAAAATAAAATAAAAAAGTTACGAACGTTACAAGAAGTAACGATGGACGGACGGACGAACATTTCCTTTACAATAAAAATTAAATAATCATTTCAAAATCAATCCAAAAGGTTGACGATTTTATTTAACATTAATCCACATTGCAGTATAAGTAACTGAACTCACTGTTACTGTTAATCCAATTTACCTACGTTCTCTAGCTGCTAAAATTCTACTTAATTTGGTAAATTTTTTCACAAAATGCCATTTAAAATTTAACTTTCGCAACAAATAAAATTATTTCGAAATCAACTGTTTGTTTTAACATGTAAACGGCTATATTTGGCTCGCGAATTCAAGATATGAAAACAGCTTTATCTTGCGTAGTTTAGCGTTGTGTTAGCATTAGTGAAGGATATTATTACATAGAGAATATTACATTTTGATTCCCGCAACAATTCTCAAAGATATAATACGTATTAGCTCGCAAATAATTTATTTTTTTAATTTAATTTAATTTTATTATATTTTCATTTATTGGTTTTCTTACAGCCATATAATTAATCAATCTTGAAAAAAAACAATAATTGATGTACAGAGTTTTGGGCCAATTACAAGAAAACACATATATACTACAATCGATAAAAAATAAGAAAAAACATGTCCAATAGTGAGTTTGTGTGAGTGTGTGTATTTGTGTGTTTATTTATTTTGTTTTGGGAAAAATTAACAGCAAAACAATCTTAAAATTTTTCCACTGAATTTAAAAATTTACTTTAACATACATTAATAGCGAGTGGAGAGGGTGGAGGGGAATGTGGGACGGGAGTAGAAGGGAAGATATAATGTACAAATTAGTTTGGGTGCGGTAGTGTAGATATTGTTTGTTTTATGTTTCTTATTGTTGCGTTGAAAATGTCAATGTGGTGATAGTTTGTGTTAAATGAATTTGTGGATCTGTACATAAAGGAGTTTTGTTTTGAGTTGGTCTTACAAAAGGGGAGATGAAAAGTAGGTGAATGTCTGTTATTGCGAGTTGGGATGTGGTAAGATATTCGTTGAAGAAGTTCCGGACTATCAACTAGATTGTGTGTTATTTTGAATAGCATCACCGCGTCAGCTATGTTTCTTCGACGAGTTAGGGTCTGCATGTTAAAAAACTTCGCAGAGTCTTCATTGCTTATATGAGATCTAAATGAACGGAGGTCTAGGTATCTTAGGAATCTGTTTTGGACGCTTTCAATTCTATTTTCGTGTACTGCATAACCTGGATTCCACACCTGAGATGCATATTCTAAAATACTACGAACGTATGAGAAATAAAGTGTCTTGAGGGTACTGATATTTTTGAAATGTTTACATGTGCGTATGACAAAACCAAGCATAGATGATGCGTTGGTGACTATGTAATCGATATGTTTGTTGAAATTTAATTTACTGTCAAGTATCACCCCAAGGTCTTTGCTTTCGGATTTGGTAGATAATGTTATATTATTAATTGAATATTCATTAGAGAATACCTTTTTATTTCTTGTAAAGCGTACAACGAAGCATTTAGAAACATTTATTTCCAGGATGTGGGCATTGCAATACGTGTTCAGACGATGTAGGTCATCTTGCAGCCTTCGACTATCTTCTAGTGAGTTTATGGGAGAAAAAATTTTCATATCATCTGCATATAGGATAGTTTTTGAGTTTAGAAAGCAGTCACCTATATCATTGATATAAATGTTAAATAGCAATGGTCCCAGCAGGCTGCCTTGAGGTACTCCAGATGTTACAACAACAGTGTTAGATTTAAACCCTGCAACCACTACAATTTGACTACGGTTGGAGATATAAGAAGTAAGCCAACGATAAAGATTGCCGTGAATACATATCTTTAAAAGCTTGTTTGACAGTGTTGAGTGATCAACCCTATCGATCGCTTTACTGTAGTCGGTATAGATAGTGTCCACTTGTATTCTGTTATCTAAGTTATCTTGGAGGTATTCTACGAAAGTCAAAAGATTTGTGGTTGTAGATTTACCACTAATGAAACCGTGTTGATTAATATTCAAGGTAGGCTTAAGAGCTGGATACAGTTGGTCATAGATTATTTTTTCAAAAATTTTGTTAAGTATACAAAGTTTGGAGATAGGCCTATAGTTTTTTTACATCATTTTTTTATCATTCTTGAAGATAGGAGATACATATGCAGATTTACAAATAAGAGAGACAGTGTATTCTGTTAGAGAACGATTGTAAATTAGAGAGAGGGGTAAGGCTAGATTGTGTGCACATCGTTTAATAAAGATCGAGGGTATTTCGTCCGGGCCGGCACCTTTGTGAATGTCAATTTTTTAAAGATATTTTAGTACAATGTCCTCTGTCACTTCAATAGTACATATAGCGCTAAAATATTCCGAGAATAAGTTTGCTATATCCGTGCCATTATTAGCCTTCCTATCTCCTAAGAACATGCAATTTGGGACACCTTGAGATTTATTACACGTTTTGACATAGCTCCAGAAGTTTTTTGTGTTTAAGTTGATATTAGTTTCAATGTTGTTTAAGTAACGTGATTTGGATTCGCGACATAAATCTTTGTGCCGTTTGCGTAGGAGAGAGAATGTATCATAGTCGGCTTGGTTTTTGAATCTCTTATATTTACAAAAATATTTAAATTTTTCTTTGGTAATCTTGATAAGGGAGGCGTTATACCATGGGGGATATTTCGTATTCCAAGTAAATTTATGAGGAACATAAAGATTAATGAGACTTTTTAAGAAGTTATACAAGTTATCAAGAGCAATTTCTATTTGATGATTAGAGAAAATAGATTCCCAATTAGCTTGTTCAAGAGCGTAGTTGATAGAATCGTAATCTCCACGATTAAGGGAAACTAACAGTACAAATAAAAATCAGGTAACACATGAATATTAAATTGTGCACAGACCATCTTACAAGTTTCCACAGAATTAAAAAGTTATGTGTTAAAATGTAGCAACAATAACTTAACATAATACAAAAAAATTATAAGTTTAAGTTGAGAACAAACCATGAGAGTCAAAGAATTTAAGGTAAAAGAGGAATCAAGAATGGAGAGGAAAGGACAGATCTACTTAGTAAAAAGGCGAAGAGACATATATGTTTATACTTATATTATGCATATATTTTTATATTTATTCTCAAGGGAATTCAAGGATAAGCTTTAAGTTTTAGACACCAGGTGTATTCTCGGATGGTAAATATTGAACCGGGCAAGAAAATAAAGAAGAGAAAACAAGTTGTATTCTCGGTGGTCACGTGTTGTTTCATTGTTCTTTGACTCCCAGGCTACTTTAAGAAATGTATTGCAAAACAATGTAAACAAACTGCAATACAGTTAACATGATTTAGTACTCATGGATTAAAAATATACCTACAGTTTTTTTTTAAGTATAATGAAATTTATCAAGTTATGTATAGGATTACAAGTGAAAAAACAAAGTTGGCAGTGTCTAAAATTCACCCTATTCTACTATTTTAAAAATTTATATTTATGAAGTAAGAGACCATTGAAATCATATTCTGAAGAGTTTTTTTTTTAAAAATGACTCAATTTCATCAAGACTGTCGTTTTTCCAATGAACACCGCAATTTTTATTTCCCATTTAAACACAGTCAGATTTTTTTGAATAAAACATATAAAATATTGGACATTGGCGATTTCAATGTATAAGCTTTGATTCGGCGATTCTTGCAAGTTCTAAATAAGGTAAGAATGTAAGGAATTTTAGGAATTTTGAACATCCTGATTAGTTATTTCAAAAATTACTATTTTAATTCTTGGAAAGAAGCCAAAAGGTGCCATAATGGGTTTAGGTTACCAACTGTTCTTTTCACTGAACAATATATTTTTAACAACATTATATGTCAGTGATAAAATTATTTTTACGTATCTCAATATTTAAAAAAAAAATTGTCTAATTTAATAAATTCTAAAATCAACCGATCAAACAGTAGACTCTCGATTATTCTGAGTGGTACGGAAAAATATTCGTTAAAAATGGGAAAAGATTATCTTACATATACCTAAAAGTTTTAAAAATTCAATGAGGACTCTCCACGCATACCTAGTTAAAAAACACAATTTGATAATTCGCCGGGATATGGCGTCGGAGGGGTGGGGTTAGAGGGTTACGTTAGTTAGG
The DNA here is from genome assembly GCA_016648135.1 of Agrypnia vestita. NCBI lineage: Eukaryota > Metazoa > Arthropoda > Insecta > Trichoptera > Phryganeidae > Agrypnia > Agrypnia vestita. The sequence continues at coordinate 9,297 of JADDOH010013648.1, read as the reverse complement.
GTAATTTATAGAAAACTTTGACACCTGTTCTTAGGCTTGGAAAACTTTAACAAACGTTTATTTAAAAAAATTATATTTTGTGCCAAAATCGTTTTAAAGATGTCGGTAAAAAATAATAATATTTAGTTCATAGACCTTCATTCAACATTATATAAATTATTAAACTCGTATTTCTTAGCAAATCTTCATAATACAGCATTAAAAATATCATAGATGACGCTATATGATACGTATTGTTCGACAGAGAAAGCTTTAAGCAAAAGCTCTACATACATATTTTACAACGTACTCTATAAACTTCATAGATGGCAGTAATAACGAGAAAATTGGAAAATTATAGCCCAGGAATATGTATATATTTTTAAAATTATAATCGTGTTTCGGAGAAAAATATTTTTATTGATATTGTAGTCTCACATATTTTTTGTATTTATCGATGTTAAATTATGCAAAATATAAAAAGTATTTATTTTAAGAAAATGTATCTCGAGGAAAATATTCATAGATGGCAGTATAATCGGAAAATTATTCACCTGATTGAATGCATAAAATTAAATGTTTTTGGTACACATATACGAAACAATATATTTAATAAAGTGCTCAAAAGCATGTATGCTAACTTGATCACTAAAGTGGAGATTTTTAATACGAATGAATGATATGGGAAGTTTATTTATACATACATAAAAATTTCAATGTACGTGTATATTACACGGTACGGTGTAATAAATTTAAAGCATGTTTTGTCACATTCAAAATTAAATTCTTTATTTTTTTATTCTTAATTTGCTTACATATCTCAGCGTATTTTATTTTAATGACATTGATGAATTATATATGAATACATTTTATAAAACAATTAAATTTTTGGACGAGACATTCGAATTAGCTCTTTATTAATAAACTGAATAGTTTTAACTTTGTGTAATATTTCAGTCAAACGGTCTGTAATGAATCAAAAAATATTATTTAACTTCTAGCGCTGCCCTGGGGGCTAAAAATACATTATATATAACAGGTCTCTCCTACGCGTACAGCCACTTTTTAAGATTTTCGGCGTGGGAAAAAGTTTGACTACATTTCTGAAATTAAACAATCTCCGAAATTACCGTCTTTTGTAATTTTACAGAGACATTAAATAAAACGAGATTATCAAGGACTAGGCGGCAGTCCGGAGGTTAAAACACTTATATTTTGACATTATCTCATTTTTAGCATTTTTCCAAAATCCGCGGCCGCTGTAATCAGAAACAGGGGCGATTACGACTTTCGTCAAATGGCCCATTATTTTTATTAGCTTTCCTGGTTTTATATGAAACTGTTTCTCGCCATTTTTATGTGTTCTATATATTTTCCAAAATATTTTCTGTAGGTTCTGCTGTATAAGGATTTCCTGCTTGGGGAGAGGAGAGAAGGAAGATCTTACGTCAAATTCATAGTCATAAAATTCTCACCTTCTAACACAAAAATTCGAGAATAAATTTCAAAGGTACCTATTTATTTATGTTTCAGCTCTTATTCCAGTCTACGCCAGTTAATTTTTGTGAGTGGTAGCGACTGGAAGGCGAGACGTATTAACATTTCTAAAGCCGTGTCACAAGTTTTTATTCATAATAAACCAATATTGTAAAAATCAAAACCTTGTCTACAAAAAATTAATTTATATTTATTAATATACTACGAAACACTTTTATTTTATACAGAAGGTTCTCCGTTGGACTATGGGCCTGTTATGGAGAAAACATTGGTACGTATGTACAATTACAGTTAATTTTAAGTTACCGTTAAAATTGTAGCCTTTTGATGACTACATTATTAATTTGTATAGTGCTATTTTAAGCAATTAGTTAGATTCTCCGTAAAAACTAAAATTTATTGAGTTTTAAGCGAGACAGAGCGAGCATATTTTGGAAAAAATATTGGATACTAATCAAGTTCTCGAATACTAGTTGAACAATAAGAAAACATGTTTTCAGAACGTCGCGTCCAATTAACAAATAACAGTTATAGGCATTTCAAAATAGTAGCTTCTTTGTCTTTGCTCACGGTTTATGTGGTAGGTAGTCCCAAGAATCTAACGTTACTGCTGCAAAGTCACTGTACTGTCGTCTATCATACTAAACAAAATATATATAAGACAACTATAAGAAACGCAGTGTTTTCAATTTCAAATATATTTATGATATTTTTACAATCTTAACCAAAAATTAAACATCGATAATAAAACTGCATAAATATTAACCTACTAAATAATGGTGAGAATTTCTAAAAAACATATTTTAATTTTGTTTACAAAAATTATTTACAGGATGATTCCATTAAGGCTAGGCCAGGTCTAGAAAAACCCGACAAATATAAAAATACATATTAGCCAAATTAACTGAATTAGAAACAAAATACACGTAAAATTGAAGTTGTTTTGACAAAACCAAAAAAGAAATCACAAAAAGTAAGATTTCTTTCGCTTTCGAACCAGTTTATTATATGTATAAGCACTGAAATAACTTTTCATTATGGTGTCCCAGTCATTCGAAGATTTTTTTAAACAAATTCATGAATTAATTAGAATAAGGTTAACAGAAAAATACTATAGAATAAATGATAAATACAAATCTATAAGTACTTTATCCTCTTAATGTACTTGTAATCTTTATAACTATCTGTCTTGTAATTTTTACTTGTAACTGTAACCTTGTTCTTGAATCTTTTATGTGTCTTATGTGATTTTTTATTGTATATTTTGTAAAACCTCACATGGGCCTTAAATAAATAAATAAACGCATAATTATTTTATTCGAAACATGCGTGCATATGACTTTCGTTCGCAGGAGACTTTCAAACAGTCTGAAAGTTTAGACGAGAGAAAATATATTCTTGGGATATAACATCTGTAAGTGACTAAGTTAACTTCGGATGGCACTTTAATGGAGCCAATCTGTAACACTGATGAATGACGCTTTACTCTGTGTGTAAGTACTTACAATATATTTTTGTTCATTCAATCAATTAAATTCGCGACTTGTAATTTGTAACTGGGGGACTTGGTATTATAAAGTTTTGTCATTAACTTTACTCAGACACTTGCTACTAGTAACTGCTTTGAAATATTTTTTAATAAATGTAGTCATATTCAGAGGGTAATTTAAAATGTTTTTATAAGTCTGGGAGTGGTAACATTATTTTAATTTTACTTATCGTGGGCTCAGTACCAGAACTAGATTATAGAAAAAGTAATGCTTCGAGATAATTGCAATTAAAGTTTTCATGCTTATTAATGACCTTCTTCCCCTCACTAATTTATCCTTAATGCACAATTTTTCTAATACAACGTATTAATATCATTATAATAAACTCTTGAGATAAATTAATGAAATGTCAATGAAAAAATCTAATAAAAAAAATTTAATCTTCATTTATTTTTCTTGTTGTCCAGTTTCGTAAATGATTGCTCGCTTATAAAAGCACTATTAATAATTAATTTGAACATTACATAGGTTTTTATTTAGTGTAAATATCTCAAAATCCAATATGCCAAAAATCGAGTTAAATAATAAATAATTCTAGTTTTAAGCCCACGATATCATATGTTCACCATTAGTAATGAAAATAACCTATATAATACATTTATAACAATAAGATGTTACTTCTGCACGAATTAATCAATTTTAGCCTTGCGTTTTTTTTTAAATTGTAATTGCATAAAATCAGGACAGGCGTTCAGTGCAGACATTAGGCTCCTATCATTGCCTATTTGCATAATAAACAAAGATAGTGTCACTAACGTGAATTGTTGCAAACACGTCATTTACTGGAATGATCATCTGTTATCTTTTTGAATAATATTTTCTCAGACTTTTATAAGCGCATACGTAACAGTATCTCAAATTATTGTACAATGGATAGTATTTTTTGATTTGATTTGATGATTTTTGTTACTCATTTAAAAAAAATGAGCGATTTATCTCATTGATCTTCGACTTTTTCATCATGACGCCAATATTTATCTAAATCTGAAAAGACGATTACATTCCCAGACAATGAGACAAATAGAAATATATTTTTAATTAATTTAACTAACCAGATAAATATGAAGAGGAATTTTTAAATTGTTATTCATATATTTATTATAACGATAAATTAACGTACCTTAAAATACAACTTCAAAATTATCAAAATGTATAAATAATATTTTAATAACAAAACGAAAATCCAAACTACAGATATATTACATACAGCGGTCTTGTTTAAAGGTATTTTATTACACAATAAGGGAACTTTGAATGACTTTTAATTTACATTTCATCCGAATCACCAGGTTATGAATTGATACTGAAAATGTCAATTGCTGTAGAAATAAAAGTATTTTTTACAAAGGAAGCAAAACAATAAAACTAACTCTTGATTTATTCGTCGGAACTGAATATTTATTTGATGCACTTGCTTATATTAAATACATACAAATATGGCATGTATTAAATAAGTACATACATATACGCTTTTCTGTAACTTGTTAAAACAAAGTGTTCATGTGATTTGCGTTCTTGATAAGTAACCTTTTTGAAAGTAATATACAGGATTAAAATAATAAATATGCTGGATATGAAATAAACGACCATGTTGTTTCTTTTTTCCTTAGTTTGAAATTTCTATCGTCAATATTGCTTACAAATAGCAAACAAATTGAATTATTTTTTCCTTCGTCGCTTTTTCATTTTTATCAGATCTGCAAATTTATTTTAACTTTTCTATTTATTTTAAGCTATATAAGTAACAAATATAAGTTTCAGCATCCTCGATAAAGATTTAAATTAATTTAGCATCTGTATTTTGTTTGCTTTTCCACGTATATTATTACTAGAAGATGTGTTTACCAGTAAATAATACATATATTATAAGCGGTACAAAAAAGATTTAATTACCTAGAAGTATTTTATGATAACAAAATTATAAAGCTTCTGAACCTGTTAAAACAGAACCGATTAAGCGTTTTTCGGTCATTAAAAAAACGTAAAACGGCTTTTTTGACCCGGTTTATGTGAAAAGAATATAAGAATAATAAATTTTTTTTTTTTAAATGTATAATTTTAATGTCGTTTAATATATTTTCGTAGTATTTTTTGGTATTTTTGTATTATAATATTTTGAACATTTTTTATTACCATTATTAACATCATAACCAAATTTTAACTATGTATAAAATAATAAACCTTTGTATTTTTCTTGTCAAAAAAATTGTTATGTCCATAATTATGTTTTTTTTTCTAAATATTCACAACTCATATTTTATTTTGTTTATCTAATACGTAAACGAAAGTAAAATAATAACTAATATACCTGCCTTTATATATTTTCAAACACGACACTAACCTACATTGTTCATGATTTTTTTTTATCTATTCCTAGTTAATTTATCGTGAATACTCTATATATAAGCAATGAAATTAGTTTTTTCCATAATTTTAAACAAATATTCACATTTAAAAAATTCAAACATAATTTTATAAATTTGATATACAGTAGAGCGTCGATTATCCGAAAGCCGATCAACCGAACGACCGCTTATCCAAACTACTATGCCCGCCCGACCCGTGCGAGCCTTGTAATTGGTAAAAGCAAGAAACCACGTTATTTCAAACCCGATAATATGTCTGCGATGCCTATCGTTTACACTTCGCAAAAGAGTGCTTGGATGGATAGTACAATTTTCATGGAATGGTTTGCAGAAACTTTTATATTCTCTGTAAAAGCCCTTCAATTAAAAATGATAAAAGAGAGAAAAAATTATTGCTTCTTGATAACGCCCCAACTCATCCATCATATGACATCTAAAATGAAAAATACGAGTTTATAAAAGTCATGTTTCTTCCACAGCTAAAAACTTGCGATGTCATACGAGTGCTTTATTTTATATTAATGGGGTTGTATAATATAATTTAAATATTACCTAATACTTAAATAAATAATTAAAATTCAATTATCTGAAACAAATAAAAATTGAACAAACTTTAATTCTTTCCTCTTTGGACCTGGTCGAGGATCATCAGGCTTGAAATTTATGTACCTTTTGCCTCAGGATGTTTCGGAAATGCGATTACCAACACGTCAGCTGAACTAGAACGAGGATGTTAGCGCGTACAATTTGATGCACGTGATACACGATTCGTATTCCAAACAAAGATTATTTACCAAACAAAATGTTTAGCGTCCAAATAGGACGAACATCAAGATGGACCTATTCCAAAGGGTATATATACCAAGGCTATATATACAATATGTAATTCTAGATAAATCAATTTTTCAGAAATATTTGATCGAAATTTGATAATAACTAAGGAAGTTATCGTGGCTACGAAATCCATCATGATGGAGAGGAAACACGTGGGGTTGTATATTTATTTTTTTTAGGAAAAGTTAACAGCAAATTGTGAAAAACCTGACCTAACCGTGTATAAGGTGGTTGAGCCTTGGCTCACCGAACCGAAGCTACCAACTAAAATTTTTTTTTTTTAAATCTAACCGAAATTAATAAACCATCTAATATAAGTTCTAATTCAGATACGCAACCTAAAATACTCTTACTGATCTCGATCGTACTGTTCAGAAATACACATTATAAAATAGATAATAACCTATAAGTATCTCTACGTAGATAAAAGGTTAGAATTATCCGTTTTGAATGAACTGAAAGGATTATTTTGTAAGAACGCGATGCGGTCGTAATGTTTCTTATCGATGTTTAATTAATATCAAAATCCTATTAAGTTACCGCAAGTTTCATTCTAAATGCAAATACTACCTAATGGCTTTTATCCTAGTTTACCAGGATATCTCTCTATACTAGATTATCTATTAAATGGCTCATGATGTCGTTTTTTTCCTAATTTATAAATAAATAAATCACTATACTCTCACTCAATTACTATAGAAACGTCTAAGTTATTGGCTCGTGATATCGTCTTTAGTCTATAACTCCCCCTCTATTGTGACGCACGTGGCAACCCTAATATTTCAGAAAACGTGTTGGAAATTCTATATTTACACATACAAAGATAATAATATACTTATAATTTTAATTCGGACTTGACTACAATACGTATAAAATTTATTGTTTAGAGTTTACATTTACTGGAATAACTAACCATAACAGAACCGTAAAATATCTGAAAGAAAAGGCACATTTACATATCATTTTGTTTTTAAATTTGCTTACTTTTGTTGGCTGCTTCTATATACAATTTATAGTTTGGAGAAAAACACATAATCAGATTGTTTCAGTGATTCGCCTCTGGATTGGTTATCTTGGTAGAAACTGTATTTATCTGCAAACCGAGAGTCTAATAATTTGAAAATAGGTCTACTTCCGAGTATGTGGTGTCTGTCGCTAACAGAACTTCACTTTCTCGTTAGGAATTTATTTAACAAGTTTTTAAAAATGAATCTATGGAAAGGAGGATTGATGTCCGTGGGTAATGACATATCCTCGGTTTCCGCGCTAAAGGGGCCCCATCGTCCCGCCCCTAAAATGCCATGAAAAACTTCCTTCTATACATTTTCTCTGGCGTTTCCTTTACCTTGATAAACAACCCGAAGCTAAATCTTGATATAGCCACGTAGTATGTTCCATTGCCTCGACAAATCGTCAGCATTCCGAGGAAAATGTAAATCCAAGGTATACCAAAACTTTAGGGATCACTTGCGTCTAAAGATTAAGTTGGAAGATATTAATAGTGGCATCTAATTCTTTTTAGGGGTCCTTGCGTCTAGAAGAATGTTGGTTATTAGTTTAAAGCTGATTATTGCAATTTATCCTCTGTGGAGTATAAAGATAATTTCTTGGTAAATGAAAATGTGAATTCCTCCTCGTAGAATGAAGACAAGTATGTTTAACCAATGGAACATTCCACGTGAACAGAATATATTAACCATGTGTCAATACATTCATAGATATCCAAAGCGTAGTGAATAAATCTACCTCACCAACTTCCTATGACCATGTGACTATATTTATACAATAATTAAACGAGTTATCTGAGCAAAATAATTCGTGTAGATAACGGGAATACTTTATTTCAAATATCGTTGAAGCATTTTTTAACGTCCGAACGAAATCGCAATATTCAGGGGTGTATCCTGAATCGGTTGCGCATAATTAATAACCCGATTCACTTTCTCTCCCTCCCGTTCATATAAGTCAGAATCAAATATTTCGAAATCACAGCGCTCTCACCCAGAAGTTTCTTCCTTCAATCAAGTACAGGTGTAATTTCGCCCCATTGAGGAATGACCCATCTGTACTTCTTGAAATTCCCTAGTTAGAACTAGTTCTTTATATATAGGGAATATGCACGTAATTATGGATTTTTGTCCTCATGATTGAACGTCTCCTTGGCAAAAAGCGGGGCAAACCCAAAACAATCAACCCACTTCATTCGCTCCCTCTCTTGCGTTCAAATGATTTGAATTACGTCTAATGGGATTAAAATAGATTGGTTCTTGTCTTTTTCCACTCCATAGTCATATTATTTCAATCCTAACTGCATTATTTATAATGAATCTAAAATATCGTCATAATTTTGTTACTCGTAATCAATATATATGGATTATTCTATCGGCCTTCACGCACTTTTGATGCTGAAGGCATCACTACGATAACTCTTGGTTGTTCTAGTATAACTGATCCATCAGAAATCACGCCGAACTAATTCCGGGGGTCAACAACACAGACTTCGGACCAAACGTCATACCTAATGAGTTATTTCGGGCAGTTTCCTTTTTAGGTATATAAAGCCTTACTTATAAACCCATTGTCGGACGTATATCATGGTCTTTATACTCCATGCTTGCTACCACCAAAACTGAACGATGCCATCGCAAGACGAGTCTTGTTATTTCAATCCTAACTGCATTATTTATTATGAATCTAAAATATATTGGATAACTCTTGGTTGTTCTAGTATAACTGATCCATCAGAAATCACGCCGAACTAATTCCGGGGGTCAACAACACAGACTTCGGACCAAACGTCATACCTAATGAGTTATTTCGGGCAGTCTCCTTTTTAGGTATATAAAGCCTTACTTATAAACCCATTGTCGGACGTATATCATGGTCTTTATACTCCGTGCTTGCTACCACCAAAACTGAACGATGCCATCGCAAGACGAGTCTTGTTATTTCAATCCTAACTGCATTATTTATAATGAATCTAAAATATATTGGATAACTCTTGGTTGTTCTAGTATAACTGATCCATCAGAAATCACGCCGAACTAATTCCGGGTGTCAACAACACAGAC
>JADDOH010013647.1:0-38693 GCA_016648135.1 Agrypnia vestita | reverse complement strand
CATGATTGATTGCCCCCAGATTGTTAGTCTGATCGACTTATATGCCCCATCGAGGTCATCAAGTCACAGTGCATTATTCTGTTACAGTGGAAATGTCAGAACTAATGCATTAGCAAACTCTGTAATTCCCAGACTTCAGTCATTAGGGAATGAACATGCGGAAGTAGTCGACAATTTTGCTGATAATATAACTGCGTACAGGACAAAGTTGATAACTCTACATCTCAACTAAATGGTAATGGATAATAAATTTTTATTTTTCTTCTTACTGCTTAACCTAACCTTTTTAATTTTCACAAATCTATAAGACGTACTTGAATCTTTTTAAATGCAATCTAAATTTACATACATCTATCATATATACTTGAATCTTTTAACTCGTGTGTGTCAGTTATGTAACGTAGGTCTACATGTCATAGAAAATATGAAATATCTACTTTATTTACGAAAACTAAAACGTCACATTTTTTGTAATCATCGATTAGACATTTTCACACCAAAATGACTAAATTAAACTGTTACGAATGTACGGATTTTTTAATGAAAAAATATTTATTCATTACTCTCGTATTTTCGGTTAGTGTATAAAAGAGAGCAGAATATCGCAGTTAAATCGAGCAAGAAAAAGCACGAAAATACCACACATTTCATGAATTTTCATTTTCATTTCATTTCAAGAATGCGGTAGATTCGCGTAACACATGTTAGACAAAGACTGAGTGCAGGCAACCTAGCGACCGCGTCGTTGAATTCAGTTGGTTATGGTACGTCGGCGGAAGCGCACGCAAATTCGATATGCCATAATTTTATAATAATTTACTAAAATAATGCAAATATGTATGTTTACCTTACATAATTATATAAAGGGACCTTTAAAAAGTCTTATCTGTATTGTATATATGTATATTTTATTACATATTAAAAACTATGCCGATTTTTAATCAAGTAACACTGTGCTACACCACCGTTCCCGAAGGTATTTTGTAGAAGTCTTTTAAGAGTTAATAGCAATCTAAATTTACACAAATCTAACTTTAACCTTATATCTGTCATACGTTTTCTATTATTTTATATTTTGTATATTTTGTAAAAGCCCATAAGGGCGTTAAATAAATAAATAAATAGTAGCTTGTTGGTCTTGTGGTTAGGACACTCGCCTCGTGATCCAAAGGTCGCGGGTTCGAATCTCAGCCCAGACTAGCAAGTTAGTCCTATTTTCATAGCACAAGCGTTTAGCTTAGTTTGAAAATAGTAAGAATATTGATGTGACACGTACTCCGTGTTCGCATCTCTATTTAAAAAAAAAAAAATACCTGCGACCTGCACCCTACATTAGTTGTTTACATTTAAAGTCAACAAAAGTGGAGTTCCTAAATCCTTGATTATTAAATTCTTGTGGTTCATTGAAGATATTCTTTGTTCTTTTTGTCTTCAACCAAATTGTCAACCATTTGTGCTCTTTGTTCAGATAAAATTATAAAAATAGAGAAAAGAGCTAGAGAGGCATCATTACAATTTTTGATCTGGCACTGTGCAAGTCACTGTATCAGTTTATTGTTTTCATTTGGTGAATTTACATTTATAAATTGATTATTCTACCTGATGGGGAAAATTTCAATTCACTTAGAAAAAGAACACACAGGAACGCTCACTACCATGACTAGTTGCTGCAGACGTGAGTCGTCTCATCAAAAGTGTCATTCGAGGGTAATAGAACGATCGCTACATTTTTTTAGAACCATCACCATTGCTAGATTGCCATTATGTCTTCACTGAATCGCCTTATAACTGTGGTGACGTGACGCGCTGACGCTGAGTACCGTGGGTCATTACTACCCGCGAACAGCGGTCACGAAAGAAGCCGAATTGTCGAACAAGCTACTTTGTAAGTGAGGGCGACGAACGCAAACAAAGAGAAATCCAAAGGGGACGGGGTCAAAACCCTGAAATGCAGAGGCAGCAAAATGGAGATAGGCGCACGGGCTGCGGCCGCACGTCAGGCAAAACACCAGGAGTTCGTTGTTCTGGATCACTATATAAGCCGGCGCCTGCAGAGCCGATTATCTCACTTTGACGCGAACCGCTTATACTGCGGAAGCTCTCGCCATTCATCGATTCATTATTGTGTAACTGTAAAATACTGTACTTGTGGCACCGCGGCTTCATCCTCATCAGCCTTCCACATAACTTACCTCAAGAATCAGGGCCGGCGGGTGTTCACTGAAGAGCTGGAAATGTGCCGGAGTCAGGATGTAGGCGAGGATCGTGGCGTGAACCCTTTCTGAGAAAACTTTCGATTCGTACAATCTCTGCGAAACCTCCCTCAAAGGACAAGGCAGCAGCCTACCGAATCTGTTCCAGACCTCCTCTTCGCAGAAGACCAGCCCATTTTCATAACAGTTTCTCGGATACGCCTGAAATTGAAAGCAGAATGATTTATGATTGAATAATAATAACAGTGGCTCATATGTCTTGATGTTGACAAATGTGTTCTCCACATCGGCAAGAATGACCCAAATATTGAGTATACATTGAACTAAAGCCTGATTAAGTATGTGGTCTCGCAGAAGGATATGGGTGTTACCATTACCAAGGACTTTATATGGTGTGAGCAACTCTAACTCTCGCTATGCTAGCTAACTCTATTTTGTATTTGGTGAGAAGATCATTCCAACATCTGTCGGTACCACTATTCACAACAATTTATAAGATATATGCGAGGCCTCTCCTCGAATATGCCTCTCAGATCTGGAATCCATATTTTGCTAAAGATATTGTTCTACTGGAAAACGTTCAGAGACGAGCCACAAATTTGCCCTTGGGTCTTAAAAACCTGGAATGTGCGGAAAGGATGAGAGTCTTGAAACTGTCCACTCTTCAGGAGCGACGAGCAAGAGGTGACCTCATCGAGACATTCAAGATTCTATCGGGCTACTACAATATTCCTAATATGACATATATGTTTGCATTAAACACTAATGTGGGCCTTTGAGGACCTTCACCTGAAGTTGAACAAGTCTCGGTTCTCGTGTAACCCAAAAAAGCATTAAGCAATAGAGTGGTCAATATGTGGAACAGTTTGCCTGAGGGCGTTGTGTCTGCAGCCAGTGTCAATCAGTTTAAGAATAGGCTGGATATTCAAATGAGAGACAGTGATATGGGCCTATCAGCTTAAGCTGCCTGCCTAGTATCAATAATAATTTATTTTATTCTGTTTCATGGAAGGACTACAGATGTCTCTAGCATGGTCCCTTAAAATCTATGGAAGGTTTCAATTTGAAATATACCTACAACTTATTGTTTACACAATCTATAAAGATTTATTTATAGACATTTGTTTGTTTATATAATCTATGGAGATTGTAAGATGTTTGTAATTACTATTTGCACGTTCATCTCGTATTCCTAGGAAGTACGAAGGTTAATTTTGGGTTACTGATTTGGACACGCACTGTTGGCTCGGAGACATTCGTGCAGCCCGTCTGCAGCTGCGAGGCGTAGGTCGCCACTTGGCACACGTTCCAGATGGCGTCGCTCACTTCGTAGAAGGTCTCCAAATATGTCTGCTGGTTCTGGCTCTTGGCATAGTCCAAGGAGTCGTTGATGATCTGAAACGTTCAAAATCTATTATAATGGCCCCCTGTCGATGAACATGATTCTACCTCTCTCTATCTAGTGGGTCCACCGACTTTCTGCAGGCGATTTGCATGAAAATTGAAGGATAATATAATCTTCTTTCGGGTTTAGTTCCAAAACTGGGGCATCACTAACAATATATTCTTTTTGACAGATCTGTGGTGGCCCAAGACGCATACAGATGATATCGAAAGCGGCAGGCCGTCGCCCTCGATACAAAGGCCGAGGCAAGAACGCTGAGGATAGCAAACAGGCGACAAAGTAAGCCGGAACATGACCGAGTACAAAGGCAATGTACAGCAGGGGGCACAAAGAGCGAGGAAACTCGCCTTGCTGATCTAAACTAAATATCTACACGCGCAGCAGAGTAAAGACGAAATCGTAACAACCCCGAGCCTTTGTTCTGGATCACTATAAAAGCCGGCGCCTGCAGAGTCGAGTATCTCACTCGCCCAGTGTCATTCTTGGGAAGCTACCTATCGAGCGGAAGCTCTCGTCATCTATCGATTCATTATTGTGTACCTATAATTATTGTACTTGTAACTTCTGTCATTATTACATTCCAATAAATACTATTCAAACACCGCGACTTTTACATCATCAACCACAGCAGAGATCTCCGACTCTACAAACGGAGTAGTAACCCTTGAGTTCAACTCTATTCAAAACCGGAGGGCTCATCTACCTCCAAAGATCTGATCAAAATGTTGGATACTTATTCTTTAGGACCTTGCGGAAAACGTAGGTGCCATCTCCCTTCTCCCTCCTTTCACCAAACCCACCCCTAGTCGTTTAAATGTAAAAAATATGATTGCCGTCACAAAAAATAACATTGTGAGATAATTAAAATTTCAATTTATCCCGCCGTGACTCGAATGTTAAATAATGTATGCATAATATTTCTACACATTAAAAAATAATAAAATGAATTTTAAAATTCAATTGAGGAGGACTTTAAATTACCATTTGTTTTTTTAAGCTGGCAATAAGAAACGCCATACTAGACTGCAGATCTAGCGCAATCATAGCAAAGATGGTTCAGGAAAACTACGATGCAACTATTACTAATATTTAAAGTATTAACTTTGTCGTTAGATATTATAACAGTGAAATTAACTTAGTAAAAACCACTAACAGATGAAAGATCTACCTTTGTTCAATTCAACTTTCACGAAAGATTTGGTAATACCAACATTACCCCGCTCCCTCTCACTCTCTCTAGGGAGATTCCTCATTGTTCTGTAGAAAAGATAGTACATGCTTGTCTCTGACAAGATTAACGCGCATGTGATAAATATTGGTGAAAGTTAAACAACACTATGGTTGTGGTCTATAGTGTTGTGAACATGGTAGTGTAGTGTTGGTCCTGACGAAGGGACGGGTACGTCTCCGGTACCGGTAGACCTTAAATATGGTAGTGGTTTGTAGTGAGTTAACTAACACCCTGTTACGGTGTAACTATTTCAAGTTGCCGCTAGAAAATATGTTATTTTTCGTGTGACGCTTTTGTTGCTAGTGAAATCGAATATGATCAAAGCAAAAGTGTAATTAATCCCCCTTTTTACTTTCTTTATATTAACTCGTGGCGTCTGCTTGCTTGCTTGCCGGCTTGCCGGGTGAAAAAACTTTGGATCGATTTTTAATCCTTTTCCCGTGATCCAATCGAGCTGAAACTTGGCAAGTCTTGGCGACGATCAAGAAGATCTGTCAAATTTTTGTTAAAAAAATTAATAATTATAGTACAATTTCGGATTGTTAGAAATTTTATTGTTTTTATCAAATTGGAATCATTAGAAAAGTTTGACTACTAGCATAGCGGCCCGATAGCGTCACGGAATATTTTCTAAATTTGAATTCCTCCGTCGGTATTACGAATTTCGAAAATTTACAAAACAATTAGTTCACAGATAACAGCAAAATTGGGTTTTTTGGGAAAAAATCAAATAATAATTTATTTCTTTTAGATTTCTGCTTAGTTCTGAATGTTATATGTTATATGTCTTAATTCGTCTTTAATTGTTGTATACAAAGAAAGGGAGTATAATAAAATCTTGGTTTTTATGGGTTACTCTTTTATTTGTGGACTGACCTTGGCGTAGGGGCACAGGCTGATGTACAGGTTGGGGGCGGACAGGAAGGCCACCGACCACGTGGCGTGCATGTAGGCGATCTGCACGAAGTAGGAGGAGTCGCTGTTGGACATCTCCAGCAGGACGTCCCTCAGCTCGGCGATCAGCGGAGTCTGCGGCACCAGCGCCCCCGTGGCCCAGATCTGGGCCGTGAGGTTTCTGCGGATGTGCGGTTTCTCATTTAGTGGCTGTCGAATTCCCCAGCCCCTAGCTAAAGTAACGCTTAAAGTTCCAGATATTACTTACTGCTTGGTTTTTCAAGATCAACCGGCTGGAGAGTTCCTTAGATGCACAGATCTGCCTTGGAACAGTTAGAAATCTCGATGAACGATCCGAGCGGTTTGTAGTAGCAGTTGTATAAGCTAGTGAAAATTAACTCCAATTTTTAACTCTTGGTAAACTGTGAAATTGATCGTGTGCATGTTTTCTATTTTTTTCATTCACGTCATCATCATCTTCATTCTTGGGACTACAACCCTTGGTGGGTCTTGGCCTCCTCACTAATCTTCCTCCACTCATCTCGGTCTAGTGCCAGCTCTCTCCAGTTTCGAAGCTCTACGGCAGAGATATCCATCTTAATTTTGGCCTTCCTAAGCTCCTTCGCCCTATTGCCCTTGAGTTCAGCAGGGACTTTGGTGCTTGATGCTCGGACATTCTCTCCACGTATTTTTAACAAATATTCCCTTGCTTCCTATACATTGTGTACCAATATGTAATATGGCCAAGCATGCAAAATGGCCATACTCACACAATTTTTACGTATTTTATTTATTTAGCTTTTCTTGTTACTCTTATCTGTTATGATACGAACTTGTATTCTAGATTACCGATTATCTTTACGGTGATTATAAATATTTTTTTCCTGATTATTAATTTCTTGTGCTTTTATTTTATTTATCTTTTTACCAAATTACGTTCATTCTTGTTGATTCTTTGTATTCCTCTTTAATTGTTATTTTTTTAAATTTTATTTCAGCTTACTACGTCTTTGTGGATCCATATGAAAGATGGTATTTTGATAAGAAATGTGAAACTATCGTCTGCATTTATTCCATTTTTTTCTCCCGTTTTTTCCCGCATCTCACGTAATAGGTACTTTAATATTTTTTTCTAGTTTTTAACTAGGGTAAAATAATAAAAAAAGGCTGCCTACCTCAAAACAGAAATTTCTAAATATCTAGCGAGGTAGATACTGGCCGACAGGCTCGCTACATTTTATCCTATATTTGTATGTATTAGGTGTACCCATAAGTAATCAATTATTTAAGTGGAATTTTTTTTTTAACCACATTTAATTTTATTTTTAATCGATTTAATCTTCATCCTTATCAAGGATCTTTTGCCATCTTGTTGGTAGACTTTTAAGAAAAATATGCTTCTAGGTATTTTTGAAGCGTCATTATCAAACCCTACCGGGCGCCCACTTCTATCAGACAAGTCAAAACCACCATCGGAAAATTTTCTAAACCAACGTTGGCACTTATTTACTTTCGATACGTCTCCGTGCTCATCACAAATTTTCTTTGTTGCAACCGTTGCACATTAACACCCGATATAAAATGAAATAGCATGCAATGACGTAAATTTTCTAAGTTAGTTGATTGTCCGTCATTTTACAACAGAGTAATAAAAAAAATTAAATTTAATGGTCACAAGTCACAAGACCACGGATTATAATATTGCGTATAAAGCACGTCTTTACACGTTCACTTTCCACTTATTCTTCTTCTTCATCAGCCGTCGTCTTTCCACTGCTGGATATAGATAGGCCTCTTTCTTATTTTTCCATTCCTCCCTGTTGTTGGCTAATTGTAGCCATTTCTTTCCCCCCACAGCGACAATATCATCGGCCCATCTCTTTTGAGGTCTTCCGATGCCTCTTTTATTTTCCCAAGGTCTCCATTTCAGAACTCTGGGAGGCCATCTTGTAGTACCTGTCTTGCAACGTGCCATTTTAGCTTCACTACACGATCCATGATATTCACTACTCTAGTTCTGCGTCTAATTTTGTCATTTCTAATTCTGAGAGATCAGGCTTACCCCAAGCATGGATCTCTCCATGGATCGTTGCGTGCATTTGAGCATAGTCTCCAATCCATACGTCATCACTGGCAGTATGCTTGATTCTGCAGTATGCATGATTCTGCAGTATGCATGATTTTATAAAAATTTAATAAAAATGTTATAAAAATTTTATAAAAATAAAATTCGGAAAAGATAAAAACATTCCACACTAAAAATAATTGATTACTTATGGGTATACCTATTATCTATACTAATATTATAAAGAGGAAAGATTTGATTGTGTGTTTGAATTGAATAGGCTCCGAAACTACTAAACTGATTTGAAAAATTCTTTCACATTCAGAATCCTACATTATCTCTGATGAACATAGGCTATAGAATATTTTCAAAAATGTTAGGGATCCTATGAAAACTTCGATAATGTAACCCAACGTGTGAAAAAATTACGAAAAAAAAACCTTGTATTGCGTACGCTGCGGTAATTATTGCCAATAGAGCAAAGTAATGTACTACTGTTTTATAGAGGACATTAATATCTACAAAAAAGTCAGCGATACCATATATCTAACTATTACAGTTATGTTCCAATAACTTATGTTTACATTAGATGGAAACATTGTTTTTTACAGAACAGCGGACCCTTTGTTTTCCCTCACAAACTTATTTTTTACTTAATCCTTAACTCGTGCAACGCCGGGTACGACCAGCAGCTAGTATATGATATAGTATAATATATATATATATAGTAGATATATATATATATATATATATAGATCTATATATATATTATAGATATATATATATATATATATATATTTTTATATATATATATATATATACAGAAACCCGTGTTTCCCTACCCGCCAAGTTTTCTCCACAACCACCCACCGGTGGTAATGGTGGTGGATAGCCCTTGGTGTCACATCGAAAATGTGCGAGTTTGGTGGGGTTGGCTGAGCGTGGGTGGGAGTGGGTGACGAAAATGTGCTTTCTAGCACATTGTTTTGCTATGGGAAAGCCGCGAATTCTTCAGATTGTTTTAAAATAGGCGCGCTGACTGTGTCGGTGAGTCTAGAAGGTTCCGGAAAATCCCCGAAAGTTCCATAAGGTTCCTATACATTCGTTAAATTTCTTGTTCTGGAAGGAGAATGTTCTAGAAGGTTCGCGTAAATTCTACGACGATCCAAACAGTGTACTTATGGTCTACGCGTGCGAAGCCGCGCGGGCACAGCTGGTGACGTCATAAATGAAATGTTTCATACCGCTCGTAGCTCTCTAGGACCGCCGGGTCGGACACGCTGCTGTCGATGGTGATGTTGGAACAGTCAGCGAAGCAGCCGGGCTCCGCCGTGGACGTCTGGCAGCGGCCCTGTAAGGCAACAGAGGAGTGATGGGTCCGCTCTGTACTCACTGCTACAATGTAGTACTACATTACATTGAAGTGCACACTACTGTATTTACTGAACATTTACTCTATACTTTGTTCTTATATTATCAACCTTGAAATTAATTTACTTTAATTTACTTATTTACACTTTTGTTTGTTCATATATGGAGATACTTTTTTACTACTTTATTTATATTTTTATTCTTATTTACTTTATTTCTTATTTACTTTATATACTTTTTACTCTAAATTACTTTACTTTATTTTTCTTTTATTCTTCTAATTTCATAACCATGAAATTAAATATTTAAATGGAGTCTCAATGAATGAAATGGCTCCTTACCTCAGAACAGGTATTTTTATGTACCTAGCGAGGTAGGCTACGATAAAGGCCTGCATACAAAAAATTGTATATTGTATTTGTTGCTATCTTATTCATAAACTCTGTAAATATTCTTAACATGAATTATGTTTTGATGCAAGCTGTTATAAAAGTTATTAAGCTAATAAACGCCGATTTATAGGCACTGAAACTGACAAACTGACTTCGCACGTTTTGAAGTGTAGTGCACACTACAAACACCAAAGTTTATTGAAAGTATAAACTTCAAATAGTACACTTCATTTCAAAGCAAACACTACAAAGGACATACACTTCAAAGTTGTCGAAAGTATGAGAAAAATATTTTAAATAGTGCATTTTTTACGTGAAATTTTTGGGAAGTTGATATAGATATATGAAGAAATCTCTGGAAACTGTAACAACCCCCCCATGGTTTGAAAAATTTTGGGACTGAATGAAGAAATTTTTTGGAAGTTGATGTAGCTAAATGAAGAAATCTCTGAAACTGTAACTTTGGAGAAAATATCTAAATTTTATCTTAAATATTTTTCTCGTTGACCTTTTTACAATTACTTCATTACTTCACTTCATTTACTTCACTTCATTTCGTAGTACTACAATTACTTCACTTCAAGTAGTTTTTACTACAATTGTTGTGTACACTTTTTAGTCTTCAAACTGTTGAACGTGTGTGTGTTGTAGTCTTCATTTAGAAATGTAGTTTTTTCCCTTCGCTACAACAGAGGCACTCAATTTGGAGCTACCGCCGACCACATAAATCCTACTGGCCGTATACAGGGTTATTTGGAAAACATTAATAACCTCGCAGGACCATATTCCTGCCTTGATTACGAGTCGAAAACGTTCAAGCTATCATGACCTGATATCGATAGTTATGGAGATATGGGACATCAAAGTTTGCATTTTTTTTTCAATATTTCTGACTTACTTTTTGTAAAACGTTAGACTATCGTTACAGTAACTCGTAACTACTACGATAAATTCTTTCGTTTCAATACAAGTTAAATAAAATGGTAAAAACCCTGAAAATTTTCCAATTGCAAGTTTTTTATTTTTTTATTTGACTTGTATTAAAGAAAATGAATTTTTCTTATTCGATATAAGTTACTGTAATAATAGTCCATCGTTTTACAAAAAATAAGTCAGAAATATTGAAAAAAAATTCAATCTTTGATGTCGCATATCTCCTTAACTATTCATATTAGGTCATACATACAGCTTGAACATTTTCGATCGTAATCAAGGCAGGAATACAGTCCTGCGAGGTTATTAATGTTTACCAAATAATCCTGTATACGGGCTGCATCGTAGCAGGCGCGTGCAGTGAGAACAAAGATCATGATTTTTTTTAAACGTACATTTGTAATCTGGCATAATCTGAATAATATGTAAACTATTGTGATAGGGCTATTAGTAGTTATATCACTTATTTTGATTTCTTTTCAAAATATACGCTTAAGAATACGTCATGCTTTTTGTTCTCACTGCACGCCCCTGTCTCATAGCCAGTAGCAAACACGTTACAGGTGGATTCCTGCCTTGATAATGAGTTCAAGCAACTATGACTTAGGGCGGCACATTTAATATGAATAATAATAAATAATAATATTTTCAAAATATACATTTTCAGTGCATGCCAAGCCTTAACATCAATAGATATGAAGAGGCGCTATATCAAAGTTTGCATTTTTTTCAATGTTTCTGACTTTTATTGCAAAAACTATTATTACAGTAACTTATATCAATTCTGAATAATTAATTTGCTTGAATACAAACCTCTAAAAGGTTTTTATCATTTCATTTGAGTTGTATTGAAATGAATATTTTTTTCATAATCGATATAATTTACTGTAATGATAGTTCAACTTTTTGCAAAAAATCAGTAACAAATATTTTTTTAAATATGCAAACTTTAATATTGCGTATCTCCATAACTATTGTTATTAGGCCAGATTGCTTGAAGATTTTCGACTCATGATCCAAGCAGGAATATAGTCCTGTGAGGTTATTAATGTTTTTCAAATAACCCAGTATATAACAATAACAGAAGTAAATAAATTATGATAGACAAGAACAGTAGATATAGAATGGAAAAAGTGAATAAAGTGAATAAAAGCGGAGTATATCAATTAAGTTGTGGAGATTGTGATGCAGTTTACATCGGACAAAGTGGGAGAAAAATAAAGGAAAGACTGGAAGAGCATAAAAGAGCCGTAAAAAACTTTAGTTTAAAGTCAGAAATGGCAGAGCATGCCAGAATGGAGGGATATAAGTTTGATTCGAAATTATTATATGGGTGCAATAAAGGAAGAAGAATGGACATCTTGGAGATCTTAGAAATAAATAATAATAAAATAAATAATAGAAATATAATAAACATCCAGATACCACCCATAACCTCTCCACTCCTATCCATTCTAACCCCGCCCCCGACTTTCACCACCATTACACCCACCCAATCCCCATAAATTCTGTCTTGAATTTATTTTAATTTAGTTGTAAACGTGTTGTTATTGACAATGGGAGAAATCCCGAAAACGAAATCCCGAAAACGAAAAAAAAAAAAAATTCTAACAATTCATATAGTGGAATAAAACAGTTTTTTTTTTATTTTTAATAATTTATATGCCGTAAAACTGCTGTGCAGTTTGGCATATGTTTAATGTAATAAACATAAAAAAAAATAAAAATATATATATTTTTAAATTAACTTTGTAAAAACCACTTATTTATTGAAGAAATTCAACATGTTTCGAAGCCAATGGCTTTTTCGTCAGGATAACAAAAATAATATTTAAAAATCGAAGTATAGATCAAAATATAAAAAAGTTATATATGGAAAATGATAATATAAAACAGTGTTGTGTTTACCCTCATTTTTTAAAATATTAATAAAGTGGAGTAATGAAATAAAATAATGTAATTATCAGGACAAAATTCCAGTTGTAAAGTTTATGCTGACATCACATCCACAAATAATTACGTGTGGATGCGATAGGTAGGTATGTACACCACCTGACCACCATTTTCACGACCATTTTGTTTTTAGATTCATTCTCTAAGCTCATTCCTACGTTTACTTTTTATATTCTGGTATAAAGCAATCACTTTGTGGTTTGACATATTAAATAAATTAAACAGGTTAACTTAGTATATCGAGAGGACAGTGACTGCGGAGAACAGGGTAAACGGTGCATTGAATGCAATAATTTCTAATAGAAATATGTCTACCGAAGCAAAACTAGCGGTACATAATGGAGTTCTGGTACCGACACTAATGTATGGAAGTGAAACCTGGAGCTGGCAGAAGAGGAACGAAAGTAGATTGAATGCAGTGGAGATGAGATCCCTTAGACGTATGTGTGGCCAATCCATATATGATAGAGTAAAGAATGAAGATATTAGGAATGAATGTAAAGCTCATCGTAGCAAAATTCATAGAATAAAAATAGGGTCGCTCAGATGGTTTGGGCATGTTGAGCGAATGAATGAGGAAAGGATGGTAAAAAAGATATATAATGCAAGTGTTGACGGCGCCAGAAAGAGAGGGCGACCACGAAAGACGTGGCATGACCAGTTTAACCAGATACTGGAAGATGGTCCTGTTAGAAGCCTCAACAACCGTCGAGCTTGCATGAGAAGATGTATGAACGTAGATGAGGCGAAAGTTGTATGTCAGGACAGAAGAGTATGGCGCTCTATCCTCTCTGCCTACCCCCACGGGAAAACGGCGTGATGGTAAGTTAGTTAGTAAGTTAGTTAACTTAGTATAAAACCACTATTTATTTGTTAATATGCCAACCTGTTTCGCTTTAATCAGCTTAATCAAGCTTCAATAGTGCCCTGATGAAGCTTGAGTTAAGCGAAGCCGGTTGGTATATTAACAAATAAATAGTGTTTTATACTAAGTTAACTGTTTAATTTATTTTACTTATTAGATAACCATCAATGTGATGCTTGTCAAAATCAGAGTGAGTTTCAAAACATTCCTAGGTATTTCGAAATTCACTAGAATAAAATATTCATGTCTAATTGTTTAATAAAACATTCACAAACTTTTAATAATATTTTTTTATACTCTTGGATCAATGGATTGAATATATTCATTTCCTTGAATTTCAAAATCGTTTTAAATCCAAATACTTAAATTTCAACAGCAATCTACACAAGCGCACCCAAACTAATTCGTACATTATATCTTCCCTTCTACTCCCGTCCCACATTCCCCTTCACCCTCTCCACTCGCTGTTAAAGTAAGTTAAAATAAATTACTATATTCAGTGGAAAATTTGTAATTGTCAAAATAATAATTTTAAAAACCATTGTTTTATATTTGTTAAGATGTCGATTTGCTGTTAATTTACCCCAAAATAAATTAAATAAATAAACCTAATTTATTGACTGATTTAAAAATGTATCAAGTCCATTTTAAATGATAATATATCTCTCACGAAATAATTATTTAAATGATTTTGTTTTAATTCCTTATTCTATTAATTTTTATTTTATTTTATTCAAGTTACAAATAAGATGTAAAATAGTTTTCTTTAAATTTATTAACCAATTAGAAAGACATGCGGAAAAACCCAGATCTCCTAGAAAGGGGCAGGCCCGGCAGCAGCCAAAATAGTTTTTCGTTGATTTGATTTTTCTGCGTGTCTTTCTAATTGATTAATAAATTTGGTTTTAAATTTAACATTCTTAATGTAATGTAGTTTCCTATATTTTGCCAATAAAATAGTTACGGCGTTTCGATTCTGCCGCTCAATTAGTAAATTGTGTCCGTATCAATTAGTAAATTGTGTCTGTATCAATTAGTTAATTGTTGCTGTATTAATTAGTAAATTGTGTCTGTATCAATTAGTAAATTGTGTCTGTATCAATTAGTAAATTGTGTCTGTATCAATTAGTAAATTGTGTCTGTATCAATTAGTAAATCTGAACTTACTTCGCGCAGCGCGAGGCAAACGATTGCTCCAATAAGTATTACTCTCCCGATGAATGCCATTGTACTCGAGATCCCTTACTTCACTGACTCGAGCACTTCGTTGTTTCGTTTTATAAAAGATGCCTCATAGCCATTACTAAAGCGTTATCTTGGATAAGACTGTTACGATGCACGTGTCGTGGACTGAAGTCACGTTTGCGCGTGCCGCAGCAGGCGACAGATCTCCAAGTCGCACCACATCTTTTCGCTTCGTCACCTTTTTGTGCGAACTCTCCCTCTTTTGATTTTGAAAACTCTCGATGGCCTCATCTGAGAATGTTTTGAAATCAAATAAATTATTTTTATGCTGCATATTCGATTAAGAGGTTTCGTCAAACATTTCACAATCTGAGTCGCTTGAAAGTGGACAATTTTCAAAATGATTGCATGTATTTTTTATTTTTCGGGCATTGACTATATAATATTTTGTTTAAATCTAATGTTTATCAATTACTTGTTTTTATACAAATTCGCTACCGGTTTCGATACGTCCATGTCATGTACGCCTTTTTAGAACTAAATTTAAATATACTATTACATTAATTAATCAAGATAATTATAGATGTCTCATAAATACTATTTTCACATTTCGGCTTACTATCTATAGCACGGCTGGCTTAAGGAGGAATACCTACCTACGAAAAAGGCAATTTTTATGATTTTTTTAAAGAAAAACCTATATGAATTATGGTATTGGTATCATTTCTACATAAAAGTAGATACTTTTAAGAATATGTAACTTTTTATAATAAAAAACATTTAACATTGGCGGAAAATTCTTGGGTTCTGTAGACTGCCAATTAAAAGGTCCTCCACGGAAACCACTCCCATTTCATCTCTAATCATCAGAATAAAAAAACAAAAAGATTTTCAAAATTGACACTATAAGTCTGTGGTGGTCCGAGACACATACACACAGACACTCATGTAATGGGTTACCACAGATGCTGACATCGAGACGGCAGGCCATCGCTCTCGATACAGAGGTTGAGGCAAAATTGCTGAGTATGGCAAACAGGCGACAATGTAAGCCGGACCAATGACCGAGTACAAAGGCGACGTATGGCAAGGGGCATGAAGAGCGAATAAACTCAGATTGCTGACCAGACTAAATACCCACACGCGCGGCCGTGTAAAGAGGAAATCATAACACCCCCGATTCCTTTGTTCTGAATGACTATATAAGCACGCGCCCGCAGAACAAAACTATCTCACTCCAGCGGGGCTTCTCGGATACAGCGGAAGCCCTCGCCGTCATACCTTTGAACTTCGCGCCTTTCAATTATAACCTTTGTACACTACTGTAGTCTTTATAACTTGTGT
The DNA here is from genome assembly GCA_016648135.1 of Agrypnia vestita. Lineage (NCBI taxonomy): Eukaryota > Metazoa > Arthropoda > Insecta > Trichoptera > Phryganeidae > Agrypnia > Agrypnia vestita. The sequence goes on along the minus strand of JADDOH010013647.1, from coordinate 22,842 downwards.
TTTGTAATCAAATAAATTCTGTCAAACCATCGCGACTTTTACATCATCCACAGCAGGAGAGATCTCCGACTCTACAAACGGAGTGGTGACCCTTGAGTTCAACTCTATCCAAAACCGGAGGGCTCATCTACCTCCACAAGTCTTTGAAGTAGGGTTTTTGAAAATAGAGATTTTTGACAAAAAGCGTTTTTAGGGAAACAATTGGATTTATTACGCCGATAAAAAAAACTAAGCCGCTTAAGAAAAGTCCTACGACAAAAACTAGATAATTATGTATAGAATAACGCCTAGAAATTTCAAGTCGATCGGTTCAATGATTGCCGAGATATTTTGGTCACCGATTTTCGAAACATGGTTTCGAGTGTACGTTTGAAAATTGAGCAATCAATAAATCGTGAAATCCTTCAAAGTTGAAATAATAATAAAATCATCGATTCCAGGTCCATAATACAAGTCCTCCACCTTGTTTAGAATTCCCATACCATCAAAAAATCTTCACAGAGATAATAGAAACAGGTCTTACGTTTCTATTATGAAAGAGATCGAATGGCAACTTCCTGTGTGTAGCGAGGCGTTGTGTGGCGCAGCGCGTAATCAACAAAAGGATGCTTTCAGCTATAATTTTTTTTTTTATAGTAATATAACAACCAAACTTGAAAATTTCTCCAGACATTCTGAAGACCTCAAGCTTTGAGAAAATGCAAAAATTTAAAAATCGACTTTTTCGAAATGTCTCGGTGGATATTCCCCCTTGACTGATCACCAATCCCACCCACGATAAATTTTTGGAAATTGTATACTTGTCAACCTAATGTACCGGTAAAATTGGTGAACATTACAATGTGGGAAGTGATTGTGTGTCGTAAGACCTATAAAACACCCAAAAAGACTTTTATACATAAAAATAGCTTGGTCTCTATGAGACATTTATAATATATATTGATGTTCCCCTGGGGATAAAATCCAGTATTGTGTTTTTCAAAAATTTGAACACACTATAAATATTTTGAATACATCAATTCGGTTGCGTGGAGGGAGTGGCGGAGATTAGTGTGATGGGGATATGGCAGAGGTGGGAGGGGTCGAAATAAGGGAACATAGTTATCATAAGTGATTTTCAGGGTGCTAATATTCCTATTATTCGAAATATTATCAATTTGATTAAAAATAAGTAACAAATTAAATAGCATTAAATAAACTTATCAAACAAAATTAATATTTTTTATCATAAAGTTTTGCATTTTGATATAATTTGGGCTCAAATATCACATAATAAAAATTAATGATCCTCCGAATGTGAGGCAAGCAGTTTTGATAAAATCATAAATATGAATTATATCCTCAGAGACTTTGAGAACCTTTTTGTGATAAAACGCAAAATATCAAATTTTTTGCAAATATATTCACGAACGAAAACTGCGAGGAATATTAAAAAAGCGAAATCACGACTGGACTGGCTTATAAAATATATTTTATGTCACTCTTCATATCAGTTTTCATGTACTTCATATTATATTTCATATCACGTTTCATGTCAGAATCCATTAAATAATAGCTATTATTATTAATTTGTACACTTATTTCTTAGGCCGTGTCGGTCATTAAAAAATCAACGACATAAAGTGTCTTTATGTAAATAAAACTTCAAGCTGATCTGCAAACTTGACTTGCGTCGTTGTTCTACGATTATGACGAAGTTAGATCAAATAAACTGGCTCCAAAAGAAGCAAATTGTATTTAATGAACAAAAGTTTCGCAGCTCTATTTCACAACGGGTCGTAGATTAGGTCAGCACCACTAAAAAGTTGGTGAGCTTGGTGTGAATATCTCCGATTATAACTTCCGATTTTATTTTATTATTATTATTATTATTATTATTATTTTTTTTTTTGACCAGCTTTGCTCGAAGCTTCGTGTAGTTCTTTTAGCATTATACTTAGTTCTTTGATATTATTACTTACAACTACTATGTCGTCAGCAAATAGGTGACTTAAATATGTGCCATCTATCTTCACACCTTTTTTATCCCAATTCAGGGTCTTAAATACACCTTCTAAGGCTAATGTGAATTGTTTAGGCGAGATTGTGTCACCTTGTTGGACACCTTTTTCTATTTTTATTTTTTCAGTTCTAGTGTCGTCGTCAATTATAACACTCATAGTTGCATTTTCATATATAAAGTTTACTAATCGTGTATATCTAGAGTCTACTCGCGCGTTTTGGAGTGCTTCGATGATTGCCCACCTTTCAACTGACTCAAATGCTTTTTGGTAGTCGATAAAAACTAAGTGTATAGGTATATTAATCTATGTTGTTTTTTCTATGAGCAATCTCAGAGTTTGAATGTGGTCTGTGGTTCCAAAACTTTTGCGGAAGCCGGCTTGCTCTACGGGTTGGTAGTGATCAAATTTTAGCGTTAGGCGATTAGTTCGATGGCCTCCCAGAGTTCTGAAATGGAGACCTTGGGAAAATAAAAGAGGCATCGGAAGACCTCAAAAGAGATGGGCCGATGATATTGTCGCTGTGGGGGGAAAGAAATGGCTACAATTAGCCAACAACAGGGAAGAATGGAAAAATAAGGAAGAGGCGTATATCCAGCAGTGGAAAGACGAAGGCTGATGAAGAAGAAGAAGAAGATAACTTCCGATTTCAATTTATCGGAACCACAATCGGAATCGGAGTCTAAGCTCCGTAACAGCCCTAGTCCATAGCACTTGTCGGTCTTTTTCTTACGAAAGAGGACTTCAATATTCGTCACTCTATGCATCCAGGAAACTTTCAATGCGCGTCATTGAGGCATATCTTATTTTTTTAGTATCCATGCCTCCTCTCCATATAAGAAAATGGAAAATTATAATATCCAACCATACGCAAGTTCCATGCTTAGGTCACGGTTAGGAAACAGCGATCTGCTTTTGAGAAACGCGCTTCTTGCGCGTCTATTCGAGCTCTCACTTTTTAGATGGACATGGGGTCCATCTGGATGGCAGTAAACAAAGAGTCGTAATCGTCAGAATGATCGCCGACCTCCGATAGGAGATGGCACCATAAGAAAAATATATTATTTAATGTGTAGAAATATCATGTACCTGTAGCTCATCAAAAATGACATGTTGTGGATTCCAGCACACGGGCGGCATCCGGCGTCCGTGGCAAGCAACCAACCTACAGGCGGCGAGCAGGAAGACCTTCATTCCCGTTCCGCTCGCTCAACCGCCAACATACAAAACCCGCGTACGCGTCGCGATTTTACGTATTGTTACATATTAGACATTTAAACCCGCGCGTACTGAATATGCACTAACAAAACCGAATCGCGCTCCCGCGATCTCTTGCTACTAACATATTTAAGATTAACGCCTTTCAACTTATATTGTATATATATATTTATGTATATTTAAAAAAAAAAAATTATTTATTTAACGCCCTTATGGGCTTTTACAAATGTACAGAATAAAATTAAAAAAAAACATAAGACAGTTAAAATAATAATACAGTTAAAAGTTACAATAATAATAGTTAAAAGGTAATAATAATAATAATACAGAAAAACATGAGACAGATAAAATAATAATACAGAAAAATTTATTGTCCATTTCCATTTCGTTGAGATGTAAACAATTGTAACAGCTTTGTCCTATACACAGTTATACTATCAGCAAAAATGTCAGCCGCCTCTGCATGTTCATTCCCTAATGAGTGTAATTTGGGAATTACAGAGTTTGCTAATGCATTAGTTCTGACATTTTTGAATATGACCTCGATGGGGCATATAAGTCGATCAGACTAATAATCTGGGGGCAATCAATCAAACTATTTACGATCCTATAAATAAATATTAGGTCTGTCACAGTACGTCTCATAGACAAGTTTAAAAGTTGTAAATAACTAAGGAGATATTCATAATTGATATCTTCCAAGCGTACATTTAATTTGTAATTAATAAATCTTAAGAATTTTTTTTGGACTCGTTCAATTGCCGTTGAATGATTAACATAGTGAGGCGACCAAATGATCGAGTTATATTCAACCTGAGGTCTTTATTGATTAAATAAACTCCTTGTGACTTGTACACGCTACATTCAGTGCATCATTTAGAAGCTACCCTGCTATCTGGACCAAGCTGCGTCACCAAAACGTGAGTACCATCTGGTAATATACCCTGGACACACTGGTTGCAGCTTCAGAGTGCAAACGATATTGGGATCCCTGTGGCCTTGGAGTCGGGATCGCTAGGTGCGGTACCGTAGTCCTCCCCCGGTCCAGGCCACAGCGGCACATATACAAACCCCGAAAATGTCAACTCCTAAGGAATAAATATTTATTTATTTATATAAAAAAAAGAAAAGTAAAAAAATTACTGTAATGAACGGAAATCTCTTTTCATGTTCCCTGCAGACGAACCCGACAGTATGTGCACTTTCACGTTCCGAGAAATAGAACATCTCATACCCACAATACATTTTTGTTACGCGCATGCAAAGCTTTCAAAAATCATCACCATAATCATCATCACTCTTGGCACTACAACTCTTGGTGGGTCTTGGCTTCCTCAATAATTTTCCTCCACTCATCTCGGTCTAGTGCCAGCTCTCTCCAGTTTCGAAGCTCTAAGGCAGAGATATCTTTGAGGACGTTGTCACTCCATCTTAGTTTTGACCTTCCTAAGCTCCTTTGCCCTATTGGCCTTGAGTTCAGCAGGGACTTTGGCGCTTGATGCTTTCAACAATAATTGTATGGATATTGACCTCTTCAACATTGGTCTTACCGAATTTAAAAGAATGCTTTAGACTACATGTACTAAATCGAATTTGACCAATCACTCACTATATCTAATCTTCTCTTCCTCCACCTCTATTCTGACTCCTACTTCCTCATCCTTTTTTCCCATTAATTAACTCATTTTTTGATATACTTTTTTTCACTCAGTCACCCACGATTATTTAGTATTAATATTATTTGCTGCTTACCACTATTCATTAATTAATTTTAAATAATTTACTTTTAAATATGTAATCTAACTTTGTTCTTAACATTTGTGAATCTTTTTGATTGGTATATGAAATGAACACAAAGTGGATAATATTTTGTAATAGTGTAACTTACAATTGTAAAAATGAACCTACAGACAAATGTCTTTTTAGTCGTTTTGTGGGACTAAATATTATAAAATATAAAGAAAATAAATAGAAAAAAAAACAACTGTTAAGATTCCTTAATTAATAAATAATGCTCCCTTAAGGCGAAACGCTTCTCATAAAAAAATAAATAAATAAAGCTTAGAAACAATTCCAAATGTGTGATTGTGGAGTTCTCTAAAACAATAAATCATATATTTTTACACTTATATATCGCGTAACTAGAAGTCACGCAGGTTTTGCCTTGAAAACTGCAGCTACCAACTAAATTTTTGATTTCCCACTGCAAAGGATTTCTAGACTAGCAAACAGATACGAGCGACTTGACGTTTTTGCCAGCAACTTTATAATATCAAAACATATGTATTTTAAAAGGTGTATTGAAAGACTACTAGTATTCGTTAGATTAATCTTAAATAAATGGATTGTATTTCAGTTGTTCATGAGCTGAGATAACTGTTATGTATAAATTTTATTATACTATTTTTTTTTAAGTTTATGCTATTACTTTCTACATTGTATTATATTTTTTTTTGCATTTACTTTTTATTTTATAGTATATTTAGGTTTAAGTATTGTACTGCCGCTTCGTATTTGTTTTCTTCTTTGTATTATTATTTTTTCTTGTTTGTATTTATTGGGAAATCACCATGTACTATCTAGTGTATTCATTATTATAATGTACGCTTTACCATATTGTTTGTAAAAGCCCCGAATCGCGTTTATAAATAAAAAAATAAAATAAAAAACATTCTTTCTTGTGATAATGTATAATGTCTTTATTCAAAAGAAGATAGTTGTCTTGTTACCCTGTATAAATGTTTTCTGATCTCTTTTTCTTTTATTTTATAATAAAGCCATGTATTCACTAGGGGACAAATCGCGAAACATTCCGCGCGGCATGTCGCATCAACATCTACGCTCATGTTTCGGGGACAATGACGCGGTCACTCGACGTGTACACACCGGGACTCGCATATCACTTGTCGCGGAAACGGCGGAAATGTCGCCCGATGAGGTTATGTTGACAGCTGCGTATCTGTTTACACATGCCGCCCGATGAGGTTATGTTGACAGCTGCGTATCTATTTAGACATGCCGCTCGATGAGGTTGGGATGACATCTGCGTATTTATTTATTTTAACGAGTTTATTGAAACGTAAGAGGAGAAAAGGGTGGTAGGTGCGAAATTATTTACTGCAAAGAGAAAGAAGAATGGATATTCTATGCGATCTTCGAATGTCTAACGCATCTTTTGTCAATTTCACTCGAATGACAACTGATTTTGACAATTTATTACAAATAATCGGGCCTTCCATAGCCAAGCAAGACAATATTAAGGAACGCTGTCGGCCCTCACATCATTTTATTTTTATATTCACGGTTTGAAGCGTCCCACAAAATTGTACGGCGATGAGTTGTCAGTTGACAGATACAGCGCATGCGCATTCACTTGTAAACATACCACGTGATACTGACGCAGCCCGATGTCCCCGTGAGCTCGCTCGAGTACCGTGCGCATGGCAACGTTTCCGCGGCACGTAGAAATGCCCCGCTATGTTGTGCGCGACGTTGCAACGTCACGTAGACTCTATGCCGCGCGTGATAATTAATTAATAGTAATTAATAGTTAATAGATTGGATGCACCTGATCTCCTTTCGCTTATTACAATCAACGTGCCACAAAGGCATACCCGTTCCTAAAATACTTATTTTTGCAACAAAACGAATACTGCGCACTTCCAACACTGTACGATTAACAGATTACTTACACTAGGGAACGAATACGCACACATATCGGATGTCTTCAGTGTTACATTAGAGTGCTACCGTACTCATCTCAATAAATACTTCTTAGAGAAATAAGGCAGTCCATTTTAGTTTCTAACTCTGTTGCTACATAATTTCATAAATTGTAATTAATTCACATTTGTTAACTTTTTTATACTATTGAATATACATTACTTCTTCTTAATACTTTTGTTATTGTATATTTACTCTGTAATTATTAATTTTTTTTAATCTCTCTTATTTTATGCTTACTTTTGACATTATTCTGTTATTTTATACTAGCTGTGCCCGCGCGGCTTCGCACGCGTAGATTTCTAGTACACTGTTTGGATCGTTATAGAACATTCGCGAACCTTCTAGAACATTCTCTTTCCAGAACTTTCAAGAAATTTATCGAATGTACAGGAACCTTCTAGACACACCGACACATTCCGTCACTCAGTTTAGAACGTTGTAGAACTTTCGGGAATTTTCTAGAACCTTCTCCTTCCAGGACTTTCTAGAGCAGGTTTTTCGGGAACCTTCTAGACTCACCGGCGCGCTTATTTTGAAACAATCTGAAGCATTTTCGGCCTTCCCATAACAAAATAATGTGCTAGAAAGTACATTTTCGTCACCCACTCCCACCCACCCACAGCCACCCCCACCAAACTCGCATATTTCCGATGTGACACCAAGGACTATCCACCACCATAACTATCGGTGGTTGGTTGTGGCTGGTTGTGGAGAAAACTTGGCGGATAGGGAAACACAGGTTTCTTTTTATATATATATATATATATATATTATATATATCTATATATATATTCATTAACTCTGTATTCTACATATTTTATCTTTATTATCTTATACATACATTTACTTACTCTCATTTTATATTATAAGGTAATTAGTACAACATCAAATTACTGTAATAGGTTTTGTAACCGTTGAAATAAATAAAACAATAAAAAAATAATTTGTCCCCTAGTGAATACATGGCGTAATACAAATAAGCCAACATAACAATTGATATTGAGTATAACATTGTTTGTGAGTGTGGTCTAGTCACAGTTGAGCTCGTTGGCGGCAGCCGCGTTGGCTATGACGGTCTGGTTGTCCGTGGAGCACAGCTCATCCATCCTGAGCTTGGTGCACTGGCAGCAGCAGCGTGAGGCCTCCGGGGACTCCGCGAACCTCTCCATGCTCTGGAAGAACACATTGTTACGTCACCAATTGCAAAAGTAATTACGCAAGTTTTCACGGCTGAACGGCTCCAGCTTCCGTAGTATTTTTGGCAACACCCATTTTTTGGCAACACTCACTTTAGATCCCGCCTCCTTACACTCTCTCTCCCTCGTAGATTCCTGATTGTTCTGTACGCAAGTAAGTGCATGCTTGTCTCTGACGAGATTAACACGCATGTGCTAAATACTGGTGAAAGTTAACGATACTGTGGCTGCGGTGCTGTGCTGGGTACGTCTCGAAGCTAGTAGATCTTAAATCTGGTAGTGGTTTTTACTAATTTTAGTAAAACTCTGTCATTTTGTACCTCAAAAAGCAGGGCCGGCGGATGCTCGACAAACAGCTCGAAGTGCGCCGGCGTCAGGACGAAGGCGAGGACAGCGGCGTGAGCCCTTTCCAAGAAAACCCTCGACTCGTACAGTTTGAAGAAAATGTCCTTCAACGCGCACGGAAGGAGATTGCCAAACAGGCGCCACGCCTCGTCGGCCTCGAAAACCAGGCCACCTTCGTAACAGTTTCGGGAGTATTGCTGAAATTATTGTTACAAATTAGACACAGAACAAAGAGGCTAATAAAGATACCAACTTTATTTTATTTTATTCATATTACAACTACAACATTCGAAGTGTGTACACCTGTTTTCGGATCTGTCAAATAACCTGTGATAATTGTGGATATACTTACGTTAATATCACTATACTCAAATCGCGCGTAAATATCAACACGTAAATATCGATTAAATCATATTACTCTGAAATAAGTGCTTATTTATTTCGTAAAGTGAAAAAAAAGATATATTTATTTTTCGTACCCACGGCAGTGAGCTAACTTTGATGTGATTGGTCATTGTTTACTCAGCTCCAACAAATCGCTCACCACTCACAGCTGAACTTGGACTTTGTACCTATATCGGCAGCAACACAGCCAGGAGTGTTCAACCATATAACGCAATATACAAATATTAACAATCTACCATGAACTCCAACGAAACAGCGATGCAATATATCACAGATGCTTAACAATTATTTACAGAAATGAATGTATTTATTAATGACCCGGCAAATAAATTTAATAAAGATCAAATCGCCAAATTAACCCCCAAGTTCTCGCAAATTATGGGCACTATTAGTCAAATGGGAGTAAAAATGGGAAGCCTGGAGGGGGAGGTTAACGCATATAAAGAAATGTTATAAAATCAACCCCTTCAGACTCAAGTGGCTACAAATCCGATGGATATACACGAAATCATCTCAGAGCTGGAAGATAGGAAAGAGAGATCAAAAAATATTATCCTATATAATATCCCTGAGAGCGCATCCACTCAGCAATCTCAAAAAATTCAAGATGATACAACTTCCACCTTGAACGTAATAAATCAGGTTGAACCAATTTCCAACACAGATATGGTGAAAACTTATCGATTAGGATCAATACGAGAAGGTTCCAGTCGCCCAATTAAAGTTGTATTCAACGATTCTTCCTTGGCTTTACGGTTACTACGCAACAAAAATAAATTACCCGCAGGATTGAGAATGAAACCTGACCATACCGTTAAGCAACGGCAACAACTACACGACCTCAGAAATGAACTAGATTTGAGAATCAAAAACGGAGAAGCCAATCTTACTATAAAATATGTTAACTCCACACCGAAAATCATCAATCACACCCCAAAAAACTCCAGAGTAAACTAAAAAACTTGAAAATATATTATCAAAATATTCGAGGGTTACGAACCAAGTTAAACGACTTTAGAAATTTTTTACCATCTTACGACTACGATATATACATATTTACAGAAACTTGGTTGGATCCATCCATAAAATCCTCTGAACTCGGATTTCAAAACCACAAAGTATATCGCCTCGATAGAAGTCTAAGTACTAGTTCTAAATCAAGAGGGGGGGTGTTCTTATTGCCATAAATAAAATCCTAAAAACAAGAAACATCATCATTAAAAATACCAACCTCGAACAACTATTTATTATGATCAATACTTACCCTAAAAAATATATTATTGGAGCAGTTTACTTACCACCGCTCTCCGATGTTCTGCTTTACAAACAATATTGTGAAGATGTCGAACTGTTAATATCGAAATACACCAGCTACGAAACCATCATACTAGGTGACTATAATCTTCCAAACTTAAAGTGGTCATCTAGCGAAGACGGCTTCATTACAAATGAATGTGAAAATGATCGTGCGCGTGTGATTCTAGATATGGTGAACTATCTAAACTTATATCAGCATAATTTTGTCTACAACATCAATAACCGCCTTCTCGACTTTGTATTCTCAAATCAAGCAAACATTTCAATCGTAAAATCCATCGATCAATTGCTACCAGTTGATGATCATCACCCTCCATTACATATCAAATTAAGTACTCTATGTCCCAAACCTATACAGCAAGAATCCTCTCTTAACTTTCAAAAGGGAGATTTTGAATCCATAAATCAGCATTTATCCATCATAGATTGGTCATTCCTATGTGATATCAATATCGATCAATCTCTCGAAAAACTTTATTCAATTTTCCAAGATACAATAAACTCTCATGTTCCACATTTTACGCCCAAACCTAATGTATATCCAAAATGGTTTACGAGTGATTTGATAGAACTAATTAAACTAAAAAAATCCCTACATAAAAAATTCAAAGACAGTCGTTCAGTCGAAGACTACATTCAATTTAGCAAAACTCGGGCAGAGTGTAAAAATATTTTAAAAATATGTTACAGATTACACATTAACTATATTGAAAACAGTGCCTTAAAATCCAAAAATCTTTGGAAGTATATAAAAAAACTTAACCAAAACAGTAACGAATTTCCATCTGAAATGTACCTGGACAATCAAGTAGCCACCAATACAGAAAATACTGTTAACCTTTTCGCAGACTTTTTCCAAAATGTTTACGACCTAGACACACCTGTTAATAACATACCTTATCACAATTCCAATAACAACATGTATCTATATAATTGTCTCATTACATTTGAATCCTGTAAGAAAAAGTTAGTATCATTGGATACTAATAAATCTGCAGGACCGGATAACATTCCACCGATATATCTAAAACAATGTGCCCCTGTGCTTGCTCGACCCCTTGCTCAATTTTTCAACTACCTGTTTTCTTCTGGACAGTTTCCTCTACGTTGGAAAACAAGTTTTATCACTCCTATCTTCAAGAAGGGAAGCGAATCTGATGTTTGAAATTGGGCGATAGTTTTTGAAACTATCGCCCAATTTCTATACAATCAGTACTCCCTAAAATCTTCGAATCCTTGGTACTGGACCAAATATATCCAGAACTTCTCAAAGTGATAGACAAAAGGCAACATAGTTTCGTTAAAGGTAGAACAACTTCCATAAACTTACTTATCTATCAGGAGTACATATTTGAAAGTTTCACAAACAAACGTCAAGTTGACAGCATTTACACGGATTTTTCAAAAGCTTTTGACAAGGTTTCTCATACAATCCTTCTTAAGAAACTTCACTCCTTAGGCGTAACTGACCCACTACATAAATGGTTTGCAAGCTATTTGACTAACAGGAAACTACACGTAAAAATAAAATCCTGTACATCCCGAGCTATCCTAGCCACTAGTGGTCTACCACAAGGTAGCCATCTTGGACCCGCATTATTTCTTGTATTTATCAACGATATTGTCGAATGTTTCGATAATGTTGAAATTTTACTTTTTGCGGATGATATTAAAATTTTCAAGGAAATATCAGATGTGAGTGACTGCCTTACACTCCAATCTAACCTATAAAATTAAACGATTGGTGCATGTCTAACAACCTATTTTTAAATGTTGATAAGTGTAAATCACTATCCTTCTGTAGAAATAAATCTCCCATTTCCTTTTCGTATTCAATAATAATACAAACCTAGAAAAAATAACAGAAATCCGTGATCTTGGTGTCATTTTTGATCATAAACTAGAATTCAAAAGTCACATCAACATTATTACGAATAAAAGTATGAAAACCTTAGGTTTCATACTTAGATCAATACAGGACTTTGAATCAATTAATGTAATAAATCTCTTATATGTATCCTTGGTCCGTAGTCAGTTGGAATACAATTCCATCATTTGGTCTCCTTTTTACAGGGTTCATATAAAAAATATAGAAAGGGTACAACGTAAATTCCTAAAATTTATCAATTTTAAGCTTCATATTCCGATCGACTAAATAAACTACAAATATTTGCAAACTAATCTTAATCTCCTAACCTTGGAAGATCGAAGAAAATTAACAGATTTAATATTCCTTTTTAAAATATTACACTCAAATTTCGACTGTTGCGAACTCCTGGATAGTATTAATTTTAAAGTACCTAACCGTAGGACCCGCCAAAACATGCTGTTTTATTGTGACAATTTGGACACAAACTATCGTTCAAATTCTAGCATACCTCGGATGCACAAACTTGGCAATGAACTACCTACATATGTCGACATTTTAAATCTATCTCTCTCAAAATTTAAAAAATCATTATATGATCATTTCTTTTCAAAATATTAAATTTTTATATAATGTCTTAAATTTTTTTATATATACCTGGCTATTCAAATTTAATATTGCTATATTATCGGTGAGTAAAAATTTCTGAGATCACTACTTTACACTTTTTTGCATATATACTTTTTTTACATATATGTCTAACCTCATTATGTTTAAACTATGTATATATACTTTTTTTACATTTATACCCTTTATTTTTCTTTTATCGTCTGTTGTATTTTAATTATGTATAAACCTGCTACTTTACACTTTTTTGCATATATACTTTTTTTACATATATGTCTAACCTCATTATGTTTAAACTATGTATATATACTTTTTTACATTTATACCCGTTATTTTTCTTTTACATTTAATCGTTTGTTGTATTTTAATTATGTATAAACCTGCTACTTTACACTTTTTTGCATATATCCTTTTTTACATGTATGTCTGACCTCATTACGTTTAAACTATGTATATATACTTTTTTACATTTATACCCTTTATTTTTCTTTTACATTTAATCGTTTGTTGTATTTTAATTATGTATAAACCTGTTGTAAAAGGCTATTAAGCGGTGTAATAAATAAATAAATAAAAATAAATAAATAAAATAAATTTTATTAAATATCCTATTCAGATCATTTTTTTCCTTTGTCCATAATAGAATTAATTAACACTATTATTAAATTGTAAACATTTAATTACTACTATTACTTAATTTTAATTGGCAATAAGATTGATTCACAAATGTTATATAAATTATAAATATTCTTGAACATTATACTACTGGAAGAGCACTGTCTGCTATAATACAGTATATTACTAGTGTAGCAGGCAGGGCGTCAAATCCATTTAGTGTTTACTTGCCGCCAAGACACTCAGCAACAATGAAAAAAGCTTAATTTAATTTTGTAAACACTGTAAACATTTGTAACATTGAACATTGAATAAACATTGAATTGAATAACTTTAAGAACCACCATGGCACAGCATCACTATACATACTTGGGAGTTGAATGGTACAATACATCGTTGTCGAAATACAAATTTGAGAAAAAAAACATTCCAAAATACGGAATAATCCAAGAATATGGTCCCGTTGTTCGTACAATGAAAATAAGTATTTTACTACATAATTTAATGTCCTGTTAATTTAATCCAACTAAAATAATCGTAATCTAAATTAAACAAACCAAACCTAATAACCTAACCTAACCAAACCAAACCTAATAACTTAACCTAACTTCATATATTGCCTATGAAATGTCAAAATATGCAGTGCATTTTTCGAAACTTTAAAGTGTAATATCTTATTTTATACTTACTTTTTAAACGTAAATTATCTTTCATTTTGTTATTAGCACATTCAATAATATAGTGAAATACTCATTTTTGTTGTATATGCAATGGGAGCATTATCTTGGATTCAGCCCAAAATACGAACAGTTTAAGAACGAAATCCTTAATCCAATGATTAATCCAATCCCACAAGTTTCAAAAAATGGTTTTTGTATAATAATTGCTACTTATAAATGGTTTCTGCTTTTGCACTTTAATTTGGCTTGTAAATACTCCTTCCATAAGCTCGAGCTATTGGCTTATATTATGGAGTATAATTTCATTAAAATGTAATAAGATAGATTTTAAAATATTGATTGTATTTTTTGTATGTGTCTACTTATATTATTTGATTAATTATGCCTACATGTTTCGGAAATGTCAGTCTACAATGTTGCTGAATTAATTGAAAAAAAAAACCTCGATTTTATTTGTTATAAAAGTCATTATTATCACAGTATACCCAGAACAGTAGTTTATCTCCGGCCTGTCGGCGAGTTATTAGCCTACTCTTGCGTTGATGCTAGGGTTGTTACTTTATTTTTACTCCCTTTCTTTTAACTCGTAGCGTCTAAGATTCCGACGCATAAGGTAGACACGAAACCCGAAAATGTCTGTAATTACTGTACCTAGTTTCTGCACTTAAATTGCAAGAACGCTGATTAACATCAACGTAGACTTTTAAAAACTCACGTGATAATCAACACACCTTTTTGCAAAGCACCACAAACATAAAAAATGGCATTTTTTCAGGAAGCGCATTTTTTTCCTAAAGCGGCGGCTGCGAGCGCGAATGGCACCGAAGGCACGGCCCTTACCGCCGCCGCCTTGTGCCTCCGTATTCTATGTCAATGTGTGCGTCACAGTGCGTGCGTATACGGCGTCGAGCACGCGCGAACACATTCTAATGGGTAGCGGCCAGTTTGTACGAAGACGTATTACTGTTCTTAGTATGCTGTGTTATTATGTATCTACTATACATATAAATAATAACAACAGTTGGTCCGGGCAGGACTACAGGATAACCTCCCAGAGTTCTGAAGTGGAGACCTTGGGAAAATAAAAGAGGCATCGGAAGACCTCGAAAGAGATGGGCCGATGATATTGTCGCTGTGGGGGGAAAGAAATGGCTACAATTAGCCAACAACAGGGAGGAATGGAAAAATAAGGAAGAGGCCTGTATCCAGCAGTGGAAAGACGAAGGCTGATGAAGAAGATAAGAAGTGGAAAGTGAACGTGTAAAGACGTGTTATATACGCAATATTATAATGACTTGTAACAGTTAAATTAAATTTTTTTTATTACTCTGTTGTAAAATGACGGACAATCAACTAACTTAGAAAATTTACGTCATTGCATGCTGTTTCATTTTATATCGGGTGTTAATGCAACGGTTGCAACAAAGAAAATTTGTCATGTGCATGGAGACGTATTAAAAGTAAATAAGTGCTAACGTTGGTTTAGAAAATTTTCCGATGGTGATTTTGACTTGTCTGATAGCGATAGAAGTGGGTGCCCGGTAGGGTTTGATAATGACGCTTTAAAAACACCTAGAAGCATATTTTTCTTAAAAGTCTACCAACAAGATGGCAAAAGGTCCTAGATAAAGATGGAGATTAAATCGATTAAAAATAAAATTAAATGTAGTTAAATTCTTTTTTTTGTTACCACTTAAATAATTGATTACTTATGGGTACACCTAATACATACAAGAAGAAGAAGAAGACTCACCGGGGGATCGGGGAGGTCGGGGCACCCCGTCTGCACCAGGGTTGCGTAGGTCCTGGTGTTGCACGCGTCCAATACCATGGCGCCTACTTCATAGAAATTCTCTTCGTACAAGCTTTCCGTTCGCATCTTATCGTACGCTACTGAATTGTTAATAACCTAGAACATGGAAATTTCGTATTAAGCATTTGCGATTGTGACGACATAGAGTGTGAAAAAATACAAGTCAAGCCAGGTATTCACTAGGGGACAAATTATCTCTCAACATCACGCGCGGCATAGAGTCTACGTGACGTTGCAACGTCGCGCACTGTTCCGCGACACAGCGGGGCATTTCTACGTGCCGCGGAAACGTTGCCATGCGCACGGTACTTGAGCGAGCTCACGGGGACATCGGGCTGCGCGTCAGTATTACGTGGTATGTTTACAAGTGGTATTCACTTGTAAACATACCACGTAACATGCGTTGTATCTGTCAACTGATATTAACGTGGGGAAACGAAATTATTGTTCTCCAACTCATCGCCGTACAATTATGTGGGACACTTTAATCCGTGAATATAAAAATAAAATGATGTGAGGGCCAACAGCGTTTCTTATTATTATCTTGCTTGGCTATGGAAGGCCCGATTATTTGTAATAAATTGTCAAAGTCAGTTGTTGTCGTTCGAGTGAAATTGACAAAAGATCCGTCAGACATTCGAAGATCGCATAGAATATCCATCCTTCTTTCTCTTTGCAGTAAATAATTTCGCACCTAACACCTTTTTCTCCTCTTACGTTTCGATAAACTCGTTAAAATAAATAAATACGCAGATGTCATCCTAACCTCATCGGGCGGCTAGTGTAAATAGATACGCAGCTGTCAACATAACCTCATCGGGCGACAAGTGATATGCGGGTCCCGGTGTATACACGTCAAATGACCGCGTCATTGTCCCCGAAACATGAGCGTAGATCTTGATGCGACATGCTGCGCGGAATGTTTCGCGATTTGTCTCCTAGTGAATACATGGCTTCAGTCTCTGGAGCAGGAAAAGTGTCCCAGGGCCACTTAGTGAGCAATAGATCCCATATTATGCTTCAATGGCCCTACAATTTCATCACCCAAATCAGTATTTTTTTTGCTAAAGTAGTAATCCTCTCCAAAATATGTGCAAGCGGCTCCGGGAGAAGAATTCACACGAAACCGCTTCACTTTCAACTATAGTTAACAATACAAGAAATAGAATGAGACATGATTTTTCAATTTAATTACATTTATTTATTTTTTATATGACGTTACATTACAAACATATGTTTGATTCGTAAATGTTATTAACAAGTGAGAAAATATTGAAAATACAAAACAGAGAAAACAAACAACAAAATATGAATCATAGGTAAATTAATTCATTCAACAGAATGTTAGTAAACTTAGTAAAAACCACTAAAAGATTTACGGTCTACCGGTTTCGAGACGTACCCGTCTCTTCGTCAGGACCAACACTCATATGCATGGATAGTAACAAAATGTATATATAATAGCACAGTTAAAAGTATATTTAGGTATGTACCTATATAAGAGAATTAAATGAATGTTTGTGTATATTAAATAGTGATAAGAAATGACGTTTAATGAGCAATAAATTATGACCTGTTTTCGGCAGTTGGGTATTTGTGCAAATGCAGGTGAAAATAATGTCTTCTCCAATAGTGTTGTGTAAAAAGTTAAGAGTAGGGTGTCCACACTGACTGTGACAGAATGGACACCAAAGACATTTGGATATCACTTCCATCAGTCTGCATAACACCCTTAACAATTTTTTTAAAAAGTGACAGAGTGTTTGCACTCTTAATATTTTCGGGAAGAGCATTGAAGAACAAAGGAGCCTTGTAAAAAAACTTCTTTGTCCAAACACTGTCTTGGCATTTATTGGCTGATACATTAAAGAAGTGGACATTCTAGTATGGTGCATTTGCTGGGTTGGTTTAATAACAATTTTGATTTTATAGAATTTGCACAGAGTTTGATAATGGCAAGCTGGCTGACAGTCATGATTTTCGCTGAATAAAAGTTGTGAGGAGTACATATAGATGTGATCTATCTGTATGCGAGTTACCTTGGCGAACGGGCACATGCCGGAGTAGAGGTTGGGAGCGGCCAGCACGGACGCCGACCAGACGGCGTGGATGAAGGTGACGTGGCTGAAGTAGGCGGAGTCGCTGCTGGACATCTCCAGCAGGACGTCCCTCAGCTCGGCCACCAGCGGGGTCTGCGGGGCCATCAGCCTCGTGGCCCAAGCTCGGGCAGACAGATCTCTGCAAGATAATCTCTGCATTATCCTTGGCTTTACCCAACCGAGTTTCTCCAGGGTACGCTTGGCTACAATAGTCTAGAGACTAAAAGGAATGTGTATTTGATTACACATTTTTATCCACTGTTGCGCGGTATGATTGATAATCCTGAAATTATGCGGAGCATTGGTTTGTATGTTCCTGATAATTACATTAGACATCGTCAGCATACATTGTTTCACATTCCAATATACAGGACCAACCTGCCGACGGTTATGCCTGTTGGAAGAGCCACAGCTATGCTGAACAAAATCGCTTTGGGTATTGATATATTCCATGTGTCTGAGGGGATTTTCCGAAGCGGGATTCTCCTACACCTTTGACCAGATCTTATGTTATTTTTAATTTATTAAATATTTTTATTTTGATATATACTTCCTAATATGCCTTAAACATTTTGTTTGTAATGTACATTTTATCAAATAAATTGAATTGAATTGAAAAAAGATAAAGCTCCTGGGAATCAACTAAGAGAAACGTCTAAGCCTTAGAAATCAGATTAACAAAGCTGGTTTCTATTTTTTAAGACAGATCAACTCTGTAAGAAAATGCCTTCCTCCAGACGCAGCAAAGTCACTGATTAGTGCGTACGTCATCTCGCGGCTGGACTATTGTAACTCAATATATGCAGGACGGCCTGGGACTCAGCCCGACAGACTTCAGTCAGTGATGAATGCTGCGGCGAGGCTTATATTCAAGGCATCAAAGTTCTCGCGGATATCCTCAATGCTGGAGCAGTTACATTGGCGTCGTCTGTCGGAGCGGATAAATTTCAAACTCTCTCTGACGGTGTTCAAAAGTCTTCAAAGAAAAGCACCACAATACTTGATCGACCTCTGTATCCCAGACAATATCACTGGAACACGGCTGGTGGTACCAAGGAGACCTGGAGCCACCAAGTTTGCGGTGGCTCTTACAGCTTTGCGGGCCCAGCTATGCGGATTCAGCTGCCTCCAGTGTTGCGATCTACGGAGAACCAGAAACTCTTCAAGAAGAGCCTAAAAACTCATTTTTTCGGGATGTCGCACCTGTAAAGCGCCCAAAATGGCGCTATATAAATTAACATAAATAATAGATCGACGCATTGTTACAAGCTAGACTAGTGTTTCTTAACCGTATTGAAAGAATCGCCCCCTTTACCACACTAAAATTATCCCCCCCAACAAAAAAAGAAATTTAGTTTACACTTTTCTCTATGTAGGTATGTATTTTATGCAATGAATTTCCTACTACAAATAAAAAATTATGAAAATTATAAAAAAAAAAATATTTATAAAAACGTTTCATGTCAAATTACTATCACATATAAAAAATATTAATTAAAAAAAGATGAGTATTATTGCTTGCCCAACGTAACTTGGCGTGCGGCGAATTTTGAACTAAAATCCGCCCCGCCCGCACCCGGCGGTAACCCCTCGCCCTGTCATTCAGTTCATTCCCGTCTTTGAGCGCGAGCTGTGACATCTTGATTACCAATATACACTGAATTATTATGTCCAAAACATCCTAAACAGTCCGGGATGGTGCGAGAACAATTGCCAATGAAGTATTAAAGTTTTGGGAAGCTGAAAAAGCAAATAATGGACCGATATTACCGTCTGAGAGTTTGACAGAAAGAACGGCCGCCATTACTGCATGGTTTCTTTAGTGCTGCCCGACCAAATTTCTATATTTAATACGACACCGGTAACCGGACATCGTGTACATTATGTATTGTGTAATAAATTTACACCCTGACAACTTCTGTTACGCGATAGGAACGCCCTCCCTCGCACGCCTAGTTATAATGGTACGTCTATATTCCTCAGTTTAAATTGTAGTTTATTTAAAAGAAATTAAAAAAATCAAAGCACCTAAAGAAAGTGTAAAAGTGTATCCTTGTGCACAGCTCGTGAATGAGCTTATTTTTCTATATTGACAGAGTGAATGGTACCCACCACTTACCTAGGACCGTTCTAAGAGCAAAAGCTTCCATATCGACCCTACTCAATCGTCTCCAGGTTGACATTTTTTTTCAACTAACAAGCAGGACCGTGCTGGTCATATAAACCGTTGCGGAGTAACACGGCCGCTCGAACAAAACCATTCACTGTCCCCGCCTCAAGATATGTCTTTATTAAAAAATAAACAAAATACATAATTATAATACAAGAAAAATAACATAAAAAGTAAAAGAAACCCAAAATAACAAAATAATAGGAGTGTAAATAACAAAATCAAAGAAATAAAATAGAGTAAGTACATATAGTGATAAAAAGAAATAATAATAATAATACTTAAAATTAATTCTATATAATAAAAGACGAAATCCCACGGCGGCGGCAGTGGATGGCTTCAAGTCGAAGACAGGACAAAAAAAATAAAGAAGAACAATCCGCTCCCATCAAGGGGAAAAAGAAAGACAAAACAAAAACGTGACACGCGGCAAGGGAAGTCAAGACCGGCAGATATACATTCGATTCAAGAGCAATACACCAGAGATTAAAAATAACTCAACACAGAAACATCAGACTTGGTATCGATCAGCTCTACAAGAGCAAGCTCTTTATTCAGGTCCCCGCAGGATTTCCCACCAGGACACCCACACCTTAACAAACTCACGGAAGCATCCGAAGTTCCTTGCATTCCTTACCAGGTCCTCGTTAGAGGGACGGAGGCCCGGTGCATTAATACTCTGCCCAGTTGTACCGTCAATCAAGTCTCTCTCGCGTCGTTCATTATCTTGCATACCCAGAGGATACGTCCCGACGTCTGGGCCACATGGCCGCAGGTACACCACGGATCTGCGGAGAGTCCAAGGTCGAAAAGCTTCGACCTGAACTCTCCGTGTCCAGAGAGTATCAGCACCGTATAGTGATCCAGAACCGGAAAATATCCCCCGCCCTTATCTTTCACAGCCACTCTCGGGAAGAAAGAATAAGTCCATCTCCCGGGATCTATATTGACACAATGCCCACTCAAACTTCTGCAGCGCCCCTAAAATGTTAAAATTTAAAAACGCCCCACGAGACCTCCAAAACGCCCACAAAGGGGCGTAGACCATTGCTTGGTTTTTTGACATTTCAATGAAATTAATGAAAAATAAATGCAGTTTTGGTCGGTCTAGCGGACCAAACTTTCACACAAGTAACGATTATATATATATTACTAGCTAGTCATATCCGGCGTTGCACGGGTTAAGGATTCAAAGGAAACAAAGTTTCCCCAGTTCTCTTAAAAACAATGTTTCCATTTAATGTCAACATAAGTTATTGTAATATAACTGTAATACTTAGATATACGGTATTACAAACTTTTTTGTAGATATTAATTTCCTCTATAAAACTGTAGTACATCACTTTGCTCTATTGTCAAAAATTTCCGCATCGTACGCGATATAAGATTTTTTTTGGTATTTTTTTCACACGTTAGGTTACATTATCGAAGTTTTCATACAGATCCGTAACATTTTTGAAAATATTCTATAACCTATGTTCATCAGGGATAATGTAGAATTCTAAATGTGAAAGAATTTTTCAAATCGGTCCAATAGTTTCGGAGCCTATTCAATGCAAACAAACAATCAAATATTTCCTCTTTATAATATTAGTATAGATTAATATTTAAAACATTAAATTTGTGGTTAGCGTATTAAAAAAATGTTAGGTTTGTGAGTTATACCACATACGGAGATTTTATGTCTACCGGTTTCGAGACGTAGCCGTATCTTCGTCAGGACAACGGTTATACTAGATTATAAATACTATTGCACACCATATAGTATTATTCATATACAAACACATTCTCTTATTACAAATTATTTGAAAATAAAGAAATCCCAGTATGCCTGAAAAGAAAAATGTTTATTACATGTACCCTACCGATGTTAACATATGGCCTACAAACAGTAATACTTATAGCAAAAAGCATACACAAATTAAAGTGTACACAGCGGGCCATAGAAAGGCAGGTGCTCGGCGTGAGCCCTCGAGATAAAATCAGGAATGGAGAAATAAGACGCCGAACAAAAGTTGCCAATATTACGGACCGTATTGCGAAATTAAAATGGGAGTGGGCTGGACATATTACTCGACAGGACTAGATGGGCACCCAGAATCCTACAGTGGAGGTTCTGGACAAAAATTAATAGCGTTGGAAAACCTCCCAAAAGGTGGTCTGATGACATAGTCCAGCAAACAGAAAGAACTTGGATGCGAAGGGGAGAAACAGAGATGAGTGGAGGAAAATGGAAGAGGCCTACACCCAGCAGTGGAGTGAAGAAGGCTGAGTAAGAAGATGAAGAAGAACACCTTCCGAAAATATTTCTCACGTGCGCATCAATATAACGGATAACACGCGCTAAGTTTCCTACCACATGCGTGTTCATCTAGCCGAATGTTAACAGGGCGATTCCATTATCGCGGGTGCAACATTTAGACGCATTTAAAGCTTTTTACTAATAAAATAAAAAACATTTTTCATGAAATTATTCTTTGAAGGGCTACATTTTAACCTGTTCTATCTTAATTTGTTTATAAGAATTAAAATAATATATAATATAGTCATGAGGGAGATTTAAAGTGCTATCGCGGGTGCAACAAAATCGGCCCCATCTTTCCAAATTATAGTACACAAACACAAAAGTCTGTTAATTGTGAAACATTTATTACAATACACCTTCATATTTTGAAAAAAGATAAATCAAGCAACCGAAGTAATTAAAAAATTTACAGAAAACAAAAATAAACAATAAATTATTCACTTTTAAAGCAATCGCGGG
>JADDOH010013646.1:0-21882 GCA_016648135.1 Agrypnia vestita | reverse complement strand
CAGAATAGTGTCAAGACAAATACATAGGGCCAATAACCAACCTGCTCAATCTGCTGAAGAGTATTTCCGCAGAGCCATATACACTAGGCTGTCCCGATAATAATTTTTGACTTATATTAACACAATACCTCTCAAAACTTACGTAATTGAGCGTAAATTGCCAAAATAATTTTAAAAATAAAATAAAACTAAATTTTTAGGGTTCTGCCGATCTACAAAGTTTTGAAAAATTGTCATTTTTATGTTGATATTTCGCTATCTTCAATTTTGGCTCCTGAACTAAATACAAAAAAATATTTCCTTTTTATTCTATTCAGGTGTAAATCATACATGACGTTTCGATTTGCATGCAACAACACGTTACCAGCAACTTCGAATTTGTTAGGTTTCAACCTGTAAATACCCTCAAGTTTGAACTTGTTTTGAGGTCTTTCTTGACTTGACTCGCGAATGTTTTCTTCGTAGCCAAAATAATTTTTATGCCATAAAAGTACCATGGCGATTGTTACAGTAGTAAAAGCGGACTTTGTGATTTTTAAATAAGAAGTTCGAGGCGTAGTCAGACTACTTATGCTATGTTCGGACCATACAAAGAACTTGACAATCAGCAGCTACCAACTATAAGGGACGTCATTTAATTTATTTAATTTGTCAAGAACGACCTGAAATTTACGTATAATTGAAAAGATCCATCCAAATCAGATATATATGTGATTGTTTCCGAAGAGATCAACAATATTTGTACCAAAACTTCGATTCCAACTAAGGAACGAGTTATTTAATTAGTGAAATCCAATTTCGAAAAGCATCTCAATTTGAAAAGATAATCTAAAAACAAACAAAATGATAGTTTTGAAAATAAACTGAAATGTTTTTTAGTCATCTGAGAAACTTTTTGACGTTTCCGCTTGTAAATGCACTTCATTTGAATCTTGTTCGTGTCTAAAACCTAAGAAAGTTTACATCAATGAGAGAAGTTTTTGTTGGATCAAATAAATGATAGGAAAATGGTTATAAGCGGTTTTGATAAGAAATAAACGGCTAGATTAATTAAACGACAGCAGAGATAAATTTTAGAGTCAATAAGGGTAACAAAAATTCGTGTTTTACTCAAGAAACCGATTATGTCTCAGCAAATTGTGATGAAGATTCAGTGCGTGAATCTTCCCCAGAAACGTATCCGATAACAGAGTCATCCCCGACAGACACCATTGACTTCAACGGCGAATTGGAATACATTGCCTTTGCCGATAGTTGCTAAAATCTGTGGTTTATCCACGCAATCTGCTGCTGCTGTTGCTTCTGCGGTTTTGACTGACGTTGGCTTGGTTTCTACCGAAGATTTAACTCTGGTTATTGATAAAAATAAGATCTACAGAGATGTATCTAAAGCCCGGAAGCTTCAAAAGATATTGGAGGTATTGTTATAAAAAGCATTTACTTTGATGGATGAAAAGACCATCGCAAAGAAGTTTTAGAAGATCACATCTCAATTTTAACACAGCCTGGATAAATTTATTTGGGACACACAAGACACACCGAAAGACGTGGCACTGCAAAGGGAATTCTTACTTCGATCACAACTTTAGTAGAGGGTCGAGGTTGGAATTAAGATGACGTGATTTGCGTTGAATGTGACGGAACTGCAACTAAAACCGATGGAATGGTTCAATTCAATATTTAGAGTATTTGCAGAGACCGTTACAATGGTGTGTTTGTATGCTTACCCTTTCGTCATTTATTCTTGACCTTAGATGGTTGCACTTCGGGTCCTAGTGAATATAACAGACGCCTCACAAAGTGTAACTGACGTTACTTCTAGAGATGGCTTTATAGAATCAGGATGCAATCTCGAGCAGAAATGCCAAATTTTGGATACAAAAATAAGTTAAAATTTTTAGTTTTTGTCTTTGATTATAATCTATATTTTGTTTATTTTATTTTCTTGTGCTTTGTTTCATTAATTTCAATACTAAAATACCTTTTAAACATGATTTTTTAAAATTATTTTAGGCAAACGGTTTAACTCTATAAAAACGTAAAATTTACAAAACTTCAAAGCTCGGTAGAGCCTTCAAGATGACAAACAATTATATTTTTTGTTACCTTTTTCGCAATTCGTGTAAAATTGCGCAAATTTTGATACCTCTTGTGATTATGTAGCTCAAAAATTTTTTTTCTCGTACATGGACGGGACACCCTAATATACATCCCTCTTCTGGATTCAATATTAAGTGACCTACAGGACCGTCTGTCTCTTGAAATACTTAATTTGTTTCAACTAAGCGTTTTCATGCCAAAAAGCGAATACAGTAATCAAGACATTGAATCTGTGAAACAACTAGCAACCGATTATACATTGTTACGCAGTCGATTTCCGACCTTATTTTAAATTGCGATATTGAGATGTATCTTAGGATACATCTCATATCGATATCATTGCGATATTGAGATGTATCTTAGGATACATCTCATATCGACATACATAAGAAATTTTTTATGTATTATGGCTACACTACCTGTTAGTATAGCGACAGCGGAAAGATCTTTCTCTACGTTGCGAAGAATCAAATCGTGGCTAAGAGCTTCAATGGTTGAAGAACGTCTAACCGGACTGCCACTTCTCCACGTCCATAAAAACGTACCCATTGGAGTAGATGAAGTGATAACGTGTTTCGGGAGAGGACGTAAAAGGAAAAGTGATTTTGTTATTTAAATATAGGTAGGTATTTTAAGTACAGTAGGTAGTTACATTTATTAATAAAATACCTACGTTTTACTTGTAAGTATCTATTATTATCAAAATTAAATTATAACTTCTTGTGACTTGACCACGACTATGTGACCCCCCCCTGGCGCCAAAGCTGGATCCGCCCTTGAGTGTAACAAGCAATCAGCGCGCGGCCCAAATTATACGCAAGATTCGTTATTAATTGTTATAATGTCCCGTGATTTTTAACGGGTTTGCAGCTAGTATTCTTATTAAGTATATCAATATTGTCATAAAAAAATCATTTTGGCATTTTTGAAAAATAATATATATTTTTTTATTTAACAACATTTAATTACAAAATAATACGATACGCTAGACCCACAAAATATCTCGCTAGATGTTTGTACGTAGGTAAATCCAAATATTGTATTAACTGTTTAACCAAATTTATAACATCTTGCAGAAGATAAAAGTTTGTGTATACGAATCACAAAGGTTTCGTACTATCATGGATTATATTATACATCTTAATTTATCTGGATTATAAGAATGATGCATCATTTAGCATAATCTACTTTTTTATTACCTCTTACTATTTCGTGTGAAACCTGGTAATTTATTTTTCAGCTTGGGAACAACATATTCCGAAGTCCTCTAATTGTTAAATTTAAATTAGCTAGGTACACCACTTAATTTTTTCCGTGTGAAAGCAATCTATTTAGAATGCTACATTGTCTTACTTATGAAACTCATTTCTCACCATACCATATTCAATCGAATATTCTTGAGGATTTCAATAGGACAATCAAAAATGGGTTTATCTACTCTATGATTATTGTTCCAGTATATTATTTATAAGCAACGAAGGAATGCTAAAGAAACTACAAATAGTACAAAACAGAGCGATGCGCATAATACTGAAGTATAGAATAGGAGAACTAAAATAACAAAAATGTTGAATGCCCTAGGACTGGAAACTGTAAATCAAAGAAAAATATATAATGTAATGGTCCAAATATTTAAAATTAAACATGGATTAGTACCCAAATAATTTGATGACAGGATGAAGCTGAATAAGGATTTTCATTCCTAAAATACAAGAGGAAGCGACAACATAAGATTACCAAAGAAAAAGATAAACACCTCACAAAATTGTATGATGTGTAAAGGTATAAAAATCTTCGATAGCCTGCCAAAGGAAATTCAAAACGTGGAGAATATAAGGAGGTTTAAACAGAAGTGCAAAAATTATATTATAAAAACTTTTAAATGATTATATGGAATGCAACATGTCCAAGTGAAATCATGTATTAGCCCACACAGCATTATGTGTGGAACTAAATTATTAAGATAAATAAATTAAAAATGTATTGCTGGTTCCATCATTACATGCTCTTGTTAGTGTTTCATTACCCGTGAATTTATTTGCCTGTATATTGAATTTGTGACACCATAAATATATTTATCACATCACTCATAACATGTTTATTGACATTAAATTTTATTTAATTTTGATGCAGTAGTACTGATTAATTATTCGCATAAGAAACATGAGAAAAACACAGCCCACATATATAGGGACCTTGATCTAATGAGATGGGTAGGAATGTAAAGCAATTGTAATAATGAATAACAAATAAATAAACATGTATTTGCAAAGAAAAAAAGCATACAAAAATTGAAATGTACACAGCGGGCCATGGAAAGGCAGATGCTCGGCGTAAGCCTTCGAGATAAAATCAGAAATGAAGAAATAAGACGCCGAACAAAAGTTGCCGATATTATGGACCGTATTGCAAAACTAAAATGGCAGTGGGCTGGACATATGGCTCGACAGGAGGCTACTAGATGGGCACCCAGAATCCTACAGTGGAGGCCCTGGACAAAAAATAGAAGCGTCGGAAGACCTCCCAAAAGGTGGTCTGATGACATAGGAGGAACCTGGATGCGAAGGGGGAAAAACAGAGATGAGTGGAAGAAAATGGAAGAGGCCTACATACAGCAGTGGAGAGAAACAGGCTAAGGAAGAAGAAGAAGAAGAAGAAGTATTTGCAAATGTACTATTTTTTCACATAGTTGTATTTGCCATCTGCCAGCTAAAGTCGCTATTTTTCTCTTCGGTTTTCTTCTATTCTTCTTTTGCTAGTGGGTCAATCCGTTCTGAATGGTCGAAAAAAAATGGTCACTTGACCATCTCAGAAAAAAACCCAATAATAATAGGTGACTTTGTTTTGGTTGTTAAAAGTTATTTTTTTAAATTTTATTGTATCCGGTCCAAAAATGGCCGCATTTTTTGTTTTAAGTCTCACGCCGGTTTTCGCGTTTGCAGGCACCATCAATTTTCTTATTATTCAGTCTTATTACTCAAATTATTCAGCACTACATTTTGATCTATAAATTAAAGGCATATTTACGCATCTAATATGATTTTGTTCAAGTACTCTTTGTAGCCAAATATATTGAACACAAATGAAAAAAAAATCACTTTTTGTAGGATAATTTCTCAAAGAATGAATAGTTTCTCAGCCTCATTTTTTTCTGTGCTTTTAAGAGTAAAATTACTTTACATAAAATATTAATGGCGGGTAGTTTACCCTTTATAAATTATAGCCTCCTAAAAATTGAATTTTCGAATTTTTTTCAATTTTCAAGCTGCATTATCTATGTTGGGGGACCAGACAAAATTCTAACAATTTCACAAAATGAAAGGTCACTGATCATTCATTACTTAATACCGTATTTTTTACTTATCATTCTCTAACACCATCAAATTTTTGTCAATTTTAATTCGCTGAAAACATGGATCGTAATGTCAAATTCTTCAATTTACGAGTATCGTAAACTATTTCCCATTAGCACTACGTAATTTTCTTAAAATAAATTGTGTATTTGAGAATGCAATAAAATCAGGAATCCTCACTCCCGAATCCATTCTTTGCAACACCTTTTTACAGCTGGCTTGTTTCATTCTTTCTATTATCGACGATATTCTATTCTAAAATTATAATCTAAACATACAGGGGTTATAAAACTTCTTTGATTTGAAATATCTGTCGATTTCGTTTTTAAGATGCTATAACTTAAAATTGCATAATTTTGAAAATGCATGAGACGGAGATCATTTATTTTTTTAACTGACTTTATTCGCTTAAACCTAAAACTAAATATAATAATATAAAAATGTGACGATTGTGTAATTTGGCGGGCGACCCTCGCATGATACCCGAGCCGTTGCGTGTTGCGCGCTGATTCACGCTCTAATTACCTAAAGTTGTAATTCCAGCGTAGCTCCAGCAAGTTACGGACAGACAGACAAATTATTATTCTTACAGTTAGATTTAGATGACGATATGCAAAATACGTGTAGAAGATCCTACAAACGACGGAATTTTTTATAATCACAAATTTGGAAACTTATAACACAATGGTTAAAGATACATTCCAGTATATTCTCAAGATAGCTATTATATAACGTAACAATTATATCTTGACCGTTATTATGTAACATTGACGTACCTACACATACGCTTCGTCAACTTTGACGTTTGACAGATTTCTTGAAATTTCTCATAGAAACTATTTTTATGTCTTACTACACAAAAATATTTATTTTTATCGTGATAATAAGGGCGTGATAATTTCTTAATGTTCATTATTATATATTATATAGCTGGAACCCGTCAAAAATGACGGTAATTTTACATTTCGGTTCTTAAGGAATAAGTATTTTACCATTTTATTTAAAAAAATTGGATTTTTTTTAACCTTAAAAAGTTACGGACTAAAAAATGTCCGATTGGATATTTGATTGGTGAAGTTAGATTGTATCATTGGAAAATGTTGCAGCTGTGGCCGCCCAGAGGCCACTACTGGTCGCGAAGCTGCCGCTCTAGTAACAAGAATCAAGCCTTTGGCAAAAGCCGCTGCTATATGTTAGTTTGCGTGTATTGTTATAGCTGTAGATGTTGTTATAATAATTATTGTAATGAACTTGGCAGTGCAGATGAACTTGAGCTAAAAATTCATAAGAATCCAACCGAAATACACGTGCGCGGGCATAATACTGCACGCTGATCGCCGTCAGTGAAGCGGATAAGATTGCAGGAATAAAACATATTTTGAGAACACAGAGTACAGTTTATAGCGAAGTGGAAGGCCAACACAAACCTAAAATCGCTAAGCGAACCTCCATAAAACCGGGAAAATTGAACAAGATTCAAAATACACAAAGGTCCGAGTTACAAAACCAATATTGAAACTTTTCTCGGATCTCGATGGTTGCGTCTGAACAATGCGGACACGCGAGCGACGAGATTATGCGGCGGTGGAGTTTGGGAATTAGAGTTGTACCGGGTGTTAGTGAAGCTATTTCAGGGTTAGCTGGTCGATGTTGCTCGGTGTTTTGTTTGCGCCGACATTTCGATACGGAATTTGAAGGTACAGGCGGGCAGAGGCGATAAATCGAACGTAAGACTTTAAGGCCGGAGCCACACTGCGCGGATCTTCCGTCGTGGAAGGCCGCTACGTTTCTTTCTGGAACAGATCAATATCTGATCAGACATTGATCTGTTCTATATCTCTGAGAGTTTCTCCTACACCTTTGACATGAATCATTTTAAATATGTTTAAAATATGTCATTAATTCATCACTAATAATATTTCGTCGCTGTATATATAATTAAGCCTATGTGCCGTTTAATACATTCTCAGATGAATGAATCAATTTGACAATTTTTCATATAAATAATAGAGATATACTAAAAAAACATTGCCGTTCATCTGGCAAGTCTGCCTAGTAATTATTTAAAATATTTTTTATAAATCTAGTCTGTGCAATTATTTTTTAAAACAGTTTCATTCGTTTATTTTAGAATGTACTAAAACGGCACATAGGCTTAATTATATATACAGCGAAGATTTATGATTTGAATGTATATTTGTATGTAAATGTTATATACAAATTTAAATTGAATTGAATTGAAGAAAATATCAAAATAATGAAAGTAAAACATTATATATCTACTTTCAGAGAAATGTTGTAGAGGAATATGTAAATAAATTCGGAATTTAACATTTATATATGATGTATATGCTGAATTTTAATGTTATTAAAAACATCGGCACTTAGATCTCAGCGTGGAAAATTTAATGTTGTTTTTTAGGTCATTTTAAACAATATTATACTATGTAACACTTAGTTGCTATAAATAGGTACTCGAAAAACATCACACATATACTACCAAATATTCTATATATATTTCAATGAAATAAGTCAGTATTCCAGAATTGTCACCGGTGTTCATATAGACAAGTCTGTTGTCTAAAAGATATAAAAGAATTTTGTGTATTCATTTTCACTGTGTCACGCTGATACATTATTATATAAATAAATACAAATTCGTGGTACAACAACAGCAAAACTTGTGTGCCGATACTAAGTAGAGTTGTGTTACAAATTTTTTGAGAACTTTCTTATATGAGTACAAACAAATAACGCATCGAGAAAAATATGTCAATATAGTCCGTCTAACTTATCTGAAGAATGGCCAAATTTGGAACTAACGACGCCATCTTGGATTATCTACAGCTGACAGACCTTTGTTTACAGAGGGGTTCACGACTGTTTCGATAGTTTTTTTAAGAAAATTTTAGATTGTCACCATGCCAAAACCATTGAAAGCGGTGTTCGGGAAATAATCTTGAAAATGCACACGTTTTTTGAAGAGGAACAACGTCTAAAAGCCCCAATTATACCGTTTGATTTTGTTCATAGACTTATTGCCGCCACTTCAGGTTTGTGCTGCCATGCAGTTATAATGATTTTCCCATACTTAGTTTTTTATTTTACTATTATACAATTTCTTCAGGTATTTCTGAATCGGCAATTTACAAAATAGTTAAAGAAGGTAAAGTGGCCGTGGAAATGGGCATTAAAATATCTACACCCGGAAAAAAAAGAACAAGGATAAGTGGAAAAATTGAATTAGAAGCCGTAAGATGAGAAAAGTTTTAGAACATATTTTATTCGATAATTTTTTTTACATAGAATTTTTATTATTTATACTTTTTATTACATAATTCATTAACGAGTTCATTTGTATGAACATCTTTTTTCAAAAATAAACTTTTTTATTTATGCACATTAAAGACTGGTTGCATCAACTTACTTTATAGCAATAGTTCATTTAAAGCATAGATTTTTACGAGAGCGAGTTGTTTGATCGGTGGAAAATGCAAAATATCTATGCTTTGAACGAAAGATTACTATTAACCAAGTTGATACAACGGCCCTAAACCGATTGATATCCTTAGGTGTTACTGAGTTAAACATGGTGGTCATGATCATTAGGTATGAGACACCGAATAAAACCGGCGCCACACTGCGCGGATCTTCCGCCGCGTCTCTTCTGTCGTGGAACATCGCTACATTTCTTTCCATACAATATGCGCTTATTAAACACACTACCCGGATGATCGGTCGATCTATTTGCTTTGCCGATTTGGCGCAACGGAAAAACGCGGCGGAAGATCTGCGTAATGTGGCGCCGGCCTAAAATAATTATTATTGTTTGTTTTTTTTTCCTGAAAATTGTATTTTTCTTTGATTTTGAAAAAACGCCATTTTGTAACGTTGAGTATTTTACGAATGTATATTTTGATAAATTTGTTTGTACGTTAGTTTACATTTTTTGTTTTTTATCGTGTCGTATACTGCTTAATAACTTGTTTAAGAAAAAACGAGTTTGCATAAAATTCCCTACAAATGAGATAATTTTTAGACTATGGGCAGTACCACAACGATTGGGACGCCCTCCTTTATTCTCCAGATAAGTTGGACGGACTATACCACGTATGAATTCATGCGGTGTATGAAAATTGGAAGAAGCCATAGATAAAAGAAATATGTTAACGTGGATTACGGGTGACTAACTTCACGTAAGGTCGAAGAGCGATGTAGGTACTCCAAGTCCAGCCGCGAAGCGAATCTCGTCACTGTTACAAATTATAAATTTCTGTAGACTCCCGGAATTTTCAATTTATACGATGTTAAAAAAGTATCGATTTATGAAGCTAATGGCCCGCGTCTACAGAGTGAGATACGATGACATAAATCTCAGGCATTTAGTTGAGATAAATCTCAGCAGTACGCACGCGTGCTGAGATTTGGTCTGGAGATCAGAGATCGGCTTGAGATTGGTAGAAAGAGATAGAAACTCAAACCAGTATACCTACACGAATTTTGATTTGACAGCGATACTTGCGCATATACATATATACCTACTAGAATCATATATGTACATACAATTATTGTAGTTAAAATTCATTCAAACCGAGTGCATTAGATTACTACAATTTATTCCATTTTAACTGCTACTGTTTTCACTGGAGTGAGCAGACTGAAATCTCCGAGATACGGTGAGTATACGGGGGCTATAAAAGCTGCGAGTTTCTAATTAATCTCATGGGATAAATTTCAGTCTCCAGTCGAAAATCTCATTCATGGACACGGGGCATAGAAGGGCTTAGAATAATTTTGAATAACAAAATTTATATGGAAATTTCACTGCAGTTCTACTGTTATTGCTTTATAAATCAAGGTAAAAGTACAATAATTAACATTCTGCTAATAAAATGGATTGGTTCTGGCGCTACCTAGTACCTAGCAGCTAGCTCTACTCAAAGGCAAATAAAGATGAGAGCAAAGCAAAATAGATGTCGCACATGGAACCGTAAGCAAATTTGAGTACTTTTTGTAATAGCCATTGTAGATGTCTATCAACAGTAGAAAGTTTCGGTGATGAGTATACTTTTCCGACAGATTTTTTATGTGTGTTTTATCTAAATTATTTTTACAATAATTCATATTAAAATAAAGTATAGCACTATTCAATCGACTCAGATACATCAATGAACGGTTGTTTAGTTTACTTTTAGAATACTTTAACGACCGGAACTATTTCTCCTTACGTTTTATTTGTTTACAAAAAAGTCCGCCGAAGAACGTTCCAGAAAGATTAAAGATTGTATATAAAATTAGTGACTCGAGAACGTGCCAAACACAATGCAGGCAAGTTCAGATGCGTGCGAGGAAAACATGCATTATATCAGTGTTTCCCAAACTATGGGTCGCGAGCGGATATTAGGTGGGTCGCAGTCACAACACCGCGCAACACGTCTCGTCCGGATCGTGTCATGTTTATTACAGATAACGAAGTGCATCCAGATATCAATGTAATGTCTGCAATTTTCACTCATTTAACAGAGTTGAAAAATAACTTTAACGCCAACTTCGAAGAAGAGATGAAAAAGTTCAACAGGATAAACTGGATTTAAAATCCATTTCAAGACAACATACCGACTGAAATATCAACAAAAGCAAGTGAAGAGCTTATTGATTTATCATAAGATACATCGCTGAAAAATACTTTTAATCGCAAGCAGTTAGCAAAATTCTGGCTTTCAGTTGCTGACACTTATCCCTGCTTGTATGACGAAGCCGTGAAAGTCCTCCTCCCCTTCACTACCTCATGTGAAGTGGAATTTTTTGCCATGGTAAGACTAAATACAGAAATAAATTGGACGTATTGAATTCACTGTGATTAAAAGTGACAAAATTGAAGTCAACGCTAATGCTGTTATGACAAAAAAGAGGCAACAAATTCATCCTTCCCATTAAAATATCA
Organism: Agrypnia vestita; assembly: GCA_016648135.1. NCBI lineage: Eukaryota > Metazoa > Arthropoda > Insecta > Trichoptera > Phryganeidae > Agrypnia > Agrypnia vestita. The sequence continues at coordinate 10,485 of JADDOH010013646.1, read as the reverse complement.
CATAATAACATTTTTAATAATAGAAAATTTCGATTATATTCGGAGGTTTTTCTTTTTTTCTTAATTGAACAGTCTTTCGTATGGTTACAATATGTATTGGGAAAATGTGAGGCAGGAAGTGGGTCAAGAAAAATTTAATTTTTTTTGTGGGTCGCGATTCTGTCAACTTTGGGAACCACTGCATTATATCTAGGGGCAAAATAACATCTCTGGAATGACGATCACTAGTACGCCTATAAATACGGTACTAACAAATTGTAACGAGTAAACACAACGCGAGCTAAATAAAGAAAGAAAACAAAACGAAGCTTGAGAAAAAACCGCACACTTTCTCGTGACATAACTGACAGTTGTTTATTTTATGTTGGCGCGCGACACGGACGGACGGACATGACAAAAATAAATCTATATCAAATTATGTAACCCAAACATTCTACTACTTTATAACCTGTACATTTAAAAAATAATCAACAGGTGCGCTAAAATAACACTGATCTATAAAAAGACGTATTTCACTACCGAGGCAATTTTGCCGGATTCTATGTTTTTATGTTGAATCCGATTCTGAAGTCTTCGAAAGTATTCGAAAATCTTTTATTTTTTGGTTACTTATTCATAGTCCGTTCACTTATTCGTATTCATAGAATTTGCAAGAAATTTCAATTGAATGTTGTGCGCAACAGCTGGGTAGCCAATCAGTGCAAGCGTTTCATTTGTCTGGTAAAGCAATAAACTCTTCTTGGAAAACATTGTTATAACTTCGAAATCGAAATCGAAACTTCGAAATGAAAAAAATTATCTAAAAATAAAAAAAACACTGCTTTTATTACCAAAAACTCAGTTTTTACAAAAAAAGCTGATAAAACTTCGGTTTCAGCACACTTCAAAATATTATGGAACGACATTCTTGCTAACGGGAGTATTTTGATGCAGAACAGTGTAATAATTTACCCGTTCTTCCCTGCATATATGTACTAAATCATTGTTATTATACAGGGTTATTTGGAAAACATTAATAACCTCGCAGAACTATATTCCTGCCTTGATTTTGAGTCGAAAATGTTCAAGCTATCATGACCTAATATCAATAGTTATGGAGATATGCGACATCAAAGTTTGCATTTTTTTTCAATATTTCTGACTTATTTTTTGTAAAATGTTGGAGTATCATTACAGTAACTCATATAGATTACGAAAAATTCATTCGTTCCAATACAAGTTAAATAAAATAATAAAAACCCTGAAAAAATTCCATTTGGAAAACATTCCAATTGGAATTTGAAGGTTTTTATTTTTTATTTGACTTTTATTAAAGGCAATGAATTTTTCATATTCGATATAAGTTACTGTAATGATAGTCCAACGCTTTACAAAAAATAAGTCAGAAATATTGAAAAAAAATGCAAACTTTGATGTCGCATATCTCCATAACTATTGATATTAGGTCATAATAGCTTGAACATTTTTGACTCATAATCAAGGCAGGAATAGAGTCCTGCGAGGTTATTAATGTTTTACAAATAACCCTGTATAGGTATTTACCCCGTTTTGAGGTCTATGGAAAAAATACCACTTTTACAGAAGCAATATTTTCGAATATTTTAGTGATTTGGTGGTGTAGGTACGTACCAAAATAAGCAGAATTTTTAAAACCTCACAATAGACCCCGATGCTTAAAAATATCCTTAGGTTCTCGCGGTCATTCAGAATCTTCTGGATAGAAATTTTCATAACTATTATTCATCTGTGGACGACATTTCGTACTCCATCGCAGGGTCCATCATCAGCCCTGAGAGATTCGGAACGTCGGCCAAAGATGTCGCATACACAGAATAGATTAACCTAAAACGCTCTAACAAAAAGATCTCAGTAGACTTTATAATAAATCTCAGCGACAAACGGTTCGGCGAGAGGGTGCCAATTTTAACAACCGGTTCAAGCGAACCGGTGTGAACCCGTAGAAGAACATCGCTACTCCTGAATTAATTGATGCAGAGTTAAGATGTAGCCAGAGATGTGACTCATCTAAGAAACAAGTATTTGAAATACAGATACAAGATGCAAAATACGTATTTTCATCATTATATTCTTATAATATTCATCTTGTATCTTGTATTTAGATACATTCTTTTGATACTAAGACACTTTTTTCCAATGATGTACCTATAATGAGACCTCATCGAAGAAAATGAGCGACAAAATATTAGAAAAACTGGTTTTATTTAAGTCTCAATTAAAACCTTAAAAATATAATATTTTATCTTGTCACATTTGCGCGATCAACGCGATGTATTCGTAAATAATTCGCGTAAGAAATAAACTTACATTCAATAAAATGTGTTTTCTTACAAAAGAATTTTATTTTTAAAAAGTATTTGGAAGATACGTATTTTGCAAGGGCGTGCAGTGGGAACAAGAAGCATGACTTTTACCTAAGCATATATTTTGAAATGAAACAGAAATAAGAAATATATCTCATAATATTCAAATCAGAACAATTAACATATTCAGATTTTAATAATTCATTTATTTCAATATTTTGTCAGATAAATATTTAATTTCGATATATTTTTCCCAAATAAACGTAACCGAAAGCATGACTTTGTATCTAGTATTTCAGATACCATTCCAAAAAGTTATTTGTATCTGGTATTTGAAATACTTGATTTTAAAGTATCTTGCATTTTGTATTCCGGATACTTTGTATAGGGTATCTTGTACATCACTGGATGTAGCATAGGTAAAACTCTCATTGATCACTTTACATATGTATATTTGACATTAAATTATGAATAATATGCCGACTTTTAAAGTAACGTATTTCAAAAAGCGGCAGTTGTCAGTGGTTCCGCACCTTTTCTAGACTATGCAATTCACGTGGTGGCAAATTAAGTAATAACTGATTCATTGCGAGAGTCGGACAGACGCAGGCAGTCCATACGGCTTGGCAGTCTGTCAATGTCTGGAAATGTTGCGGCAAAGTCAGAAATATGACACTGGCGGGCCCGCTAGCCAAATCCATCTTGTCTAATTAAACGTGATACAAAACACGCGGCCATAGTGTTGTCTGTATCAAAGCGGGAACGGTATTGTGTACACTCTCATCAAGACATTCTAAAGAGATTCCAGAAAAAACAATTCAACCTGACAGGAAGAATTTGGGAATTAAACAGCGCGGAAAAAAGCACTTGTTTTTTATTATACTCATTCAATTCACTCAAGACGCTTTAGTCTCATTAAACGAGTACCTACAATAAAAAATAAGTTAGTGTTTTATTTTTATACAAGTGTTTATAGATTCTACAATGTTACTCGGAAATAGTAAAACTTTTTTTTTCAATTGATTCAGCAACATTGTAGATTGACATTTAAAAAAAATATTGATTGTATTATTTGTATATATTTACTACTTTTATTTGATTAATTACACCAAAATGTTTCAGAAAAACCTAATTTTTCAAATAATTTAGAAAAACAAGAAACAAAAGACATTTCATTCTGATATTTTGACAGTTATACAACACCCTGATGATGGAAAGGTTTTTCTGTAACATGTTGGTATAATTAATCAAATAAAAGTAGTAGATACATACAAATAATACAATCAATATTTTTTAAATGGTACAACTCACCTAGTTAATCCGGTTGTTTCATAGAAAATAAATCTACCATCACCGATAGGTTGACACGATAACTTGATGGAAGTTATTGCGTTTAAAAAAATTTAACAAGTAACTTTGTTAATGTTTTAAAAGATACATTTTTATCACTTTCACATATACATTATATTTATGTGATTTTCACAGTGATAACAATGTCAGAGAGAACTCAACACAATCTTTTAAAGAATTACAATGTAATTTAGTTCACAACACGTTGAATTCACATACGAATTAATGATCAGAGTATGGTTTTTTTCAAAAATATTTGGTTCCTCTTCACAAAACTTCAGTTAATGAAAAGTGGAAGTGGCTCGAGCAGTCAATTATAGAAATAACAAAATATAAAAAAGCACTACAGTTAACTAATTGATCCACCAAACAAGCAAAAACACTATTTCATGATTTGAGTTATGTTTTCTTAAAAGATACTTAGGTCTTCTTCACAAAATTTCAATTTACGATCGAAAGCAATATATGTAGTCAGCTATCGAAACAAGAAAATACTTTAAAGTGCTGCAGCTAACTATATTTGATCCACCAAACACGTTGGAACACTTTTTGAGTCAGGTTTTCTTCGAAAATACTCGCAGTTTGGCCTTCTTGAGACCTTAAATCACGCGAGGCGGTGGGTAACTCGAGCAGTCGTCACTTCGAGGAGTTATTTTCCCGACGTCGAGTCGATGAACTGGAGTGAGCCGCCGTTCGGTCGGGCGTCCACTGGTTTAACAATAGCCGATGGGCGGCGGGCGGCAGGCGGAGGTCGGGGGCGGCGCGGGGGGCGGCGCCTGGAAATAGCGCCCCTCAGGTGGGAGCCCTAGAATACCCGCGGTGAATGAAAGTCCGCCAGACACCTGGATTCCGAGCGGACGAGGAAGAGACGGAATATTTGATTGGGTTTCGTACGAGAGCGAAAGAGTCTGCGTTTCGAAGCGAAAGCTGAAAATGACATCGAGAGAAGGGCGATTGAGGGAAGTGATATCGTCAATCGGAAAAGTGGTAAGAATAGCAGTGCTCAATACACAACACATATTACGAGAATCGAGAGAGTGCAGAAAAAGTTTCTACGTATTTTGTCATACAAAGCTGGTCAACACAATTACCTTCACAGCTACGAAGATCGACTTGCCTTTTTCAGAATGCACAAACTTGAGTCAAGACGGAAAATATCCGATCTCGTTGTGGTTTTCTCACAAGATTCTCAGTGTAGCTATTGATTCTCTTTCTCTATCTGACATAAATTTATAAGAAACCCGAAGTTCTTTAGAATAAGCCAACACACTAATAATGTTGGTTACTTTTCTCTCATCACAAGGTTTTGTCGCACATATAATATGTATTGTGCTGACCCTAACATTGATGCTGATATTCTTGCAGATACCTTATCATCGTTCAAAAACTCACTCATACACAACATCCATTTTCTAAACGATGACCTGAACATATAGATGCATTAAATCAATTATTTATTAAATACTAATCGCACTACATTCAAACACTAAATATACAATACACATTAATGTACATGTAAAATATACTTAAATGCAAAAATACATGTTACTAGAGCGTGCCGAAGACACTTGTAATTGGGATAATGGATATAGTCTTCATTTATAATGTTTTATTATTAGAGTATCATGTACCTATTATCCTGTTAGTGTCTCTAATAAATACATATAATGAGTGAAGTTCCGATGCCATATCAGTCTTTGAAAATATACCCAATCACCTTTTTTTTTAAGATTTGAATGTCAATGATTCTGTAAGGTCATTCCTAAATTTCTTTGGTACGCCAAAAAAAAAAGTTTATGGAGTTAGGTAAGTTTTGACTGTACTCGTTTGGGTATTCTTCTGTTTTAGGTACTCTTATGCCATCTAGCTTACGCGCATGTACGATTGTACAATGAACAAGTTAGATGCAAATATAGAGCTGTCCACAGAAAGGTCGACAAGAGTCAAAAAAGAAAGATGGTTTGGTCATACGGAAGGTATGAGCGAGAGAAAGATGGCAAAGAAAATATATGAGGTGAGTATTGAAGGCAATCGTCCTTGGTGTAAACGCAAAAGTGTCAACAACCAGGACAGAAAAATGCGCCGTTCTATCCGGAGAGACACTGAGATGGTAATAAAGCAGCGATGGGCGACTCGAGTTAATTAACTCGAGTAACTCGAGTTATACTGCCATCGTCACTATAATAAAATAGTAGGTAATCACAGATGTGAATTATTTAAAATACCTACGTACTTATAATTGAAATGCAAAATTGCAAATACAAAATACTCATTTTTATTGTGTATTTGAAATATATCTTTACAAAATGCATTTTCTATTTTATTTAAAATACTTTAATAAACATATTTTATAATTAAAAAATGCAAAATGGTTTTCTTTAATTTTTCATTTCATACTTCGTACTTTTTACACGTTTAATTTCATCGAAAATTCCTGTGTTCCAATATTGAGACCGACTCTCACCTGTAGCTAGTGATAATGCCAACATTATAATAGACCTGGAAATACTACAATATTCAAAATATGATGACAATAGTATACATTACTTGAACAGATATCCTACTGCGAAAAAACTTTTCTTTAAATATAATACTTGTTTATCAAGATGAACTGTTTGAACAAATAGTCGTGTTAAAATGAGCGAAATAAATGACATGTAAAAACTTAACAAACTAAAAGTATGTTATTTGAATAAATATATACTAATTTTGCATATTGTATTTAAATAATTTTGTCTAAAACTATTGGGTACTTGCAATTAAAATAGAAAAGTAACCATGCAATTGCATTTTGAATTTAAATACTTTTAATAAACTATTTTGCACATCTCTGGTACAGTAGCCGGCAAACACCTTGAAATTTTTCGGCGTAGTGGGGGGAAATTTGCGCATGTACCATTCCACCAAAGAGACCCAAAATTTGTCTTCTACGCGTTCCCCCACTACGCCAAAAAAATTCAAGAAGTTTGCCGGCAACTGTGGTAATGATTAGCATTGACTAAAGTGGCGAGCCATCGAAGCAATAAACTTTTGACCCACCTTCCTGTTAGTAACCCGAATCGGGATGCCGATTTTGTCTGGGAGACGCGCGGAAGAGGCCCCGCGGAAGTCGCAGATTTGAGACGATTCCAAGTCCAGGAGTTGAGCGGCTGCCGGGCCGACGCACGCGCAACTGTTACGAGATAAGAGCTTTTCTTCGGTCGGCGCGCCAAAAAACATCGTTTAAAAATAATGGCGGCGGCCAATTTTGTAACGCCGCTAACTAATTAGGTTACGAAATAGCCCACCAGGGGTAGGGTGAGCACCAGACGCGATCGTGTCTGATAATCTACCTGTCGCAGATCATTTACGCAGGCTCTAAATCCTTGATCTATTGAATTATTCAAAAATATGCATACATGGTTGTTTGGAAAACATTAATAACCTCGCAGGACTATATTCCTGCCTGATTATAAGTCGAAAATGTTGAAGCTATCATGACGTATTATCAATAGTTATGGAGATAGCCGACATCAAAGTTTGCATTTTTTTTTCAATATTTACAACTTATTTTTTGTAAAACGTTGGACTATCATTGCAGTAACTCATATCGACTCATTAAAATGCATTCGTTTCAATACAAGTTAAATAAAATCATAAAAACACTGGAAAAATTCCAATTGGTATGTTTTTCAATCGGAATATGAAGATTATTATTTTTCTATTTGACTTGTGTTAGGGGAATGAATTTTTCATATTCGATATAAGTTTCTGTAATGATGGTCCAACGTTTAAAAAAAAACATGTCAGAAATATTGAAAAAAACATGCAAATTTTGATGTCGCATACCTCCTTAACTATTGATAATGGTCATGATAGCTGGAACATTTTCGACTCACAATCAAGGCAGGAATATAGTCCTGCGAGGTTATTAATGTTTTCCAAATAACCCTGTACATGCCTTTTCTATAATATCCAATAGTCTTTTAATCCTTTCCCGGGCCATGGAAATACGTATTCCCGGTAACTTACTTCCTTTGAAAGTACCTTGTCTTGGGGAGAATGATTTTTTTAAAATAATGACATCTACCGCACAGACCATTAAAATATATAGAAATGAACCAACGGAAATATCTTGGTACACGCTTTGGTTACATGCATGGTTCCACAATGTTTGACTTATTTAAAAAAATACTACGAACTTGTAAACTATGAAAAGGTCGAAATAATCTTATCAAAAAAAGGTTTTTACTTGGAGAGACTCGGTTTGCAACAAAATTTTAATTGTGAATACCCTAACTCCACTATACATGTGTCTTAAATATACGCGAGGGGGACATACTTCCGTTGTATCCCAATCCACTCGCTTAATTCATGTTTCTACAATTTTATACTATGTGCATCTACCGGCATTTCTTGACAAAATGGTAAAAAATTATGCAGTAGGTATCGACCGTCCCATATTCTTCAACTGTTAGTGTTAATACCCGCGGGTGCACATGACAACTTGACAGGAGCGAAAAGACAGTTTTTATAAGGAATCGTATTTTATATCTTTAAAATGATTCTAGCTATGATTTATGTCCTTTGAACTACATTTATAATGTGAAATATAAATCTTAATTTTAATAATTAACCTAAACTTAACCCGTGTACTTAACCTACTTGCTGTAATAAATTATGTGTCAATATTTTTTTTGTAAAATAATTCATTTATATGATCGTTTTGCTTATTATAACGTAATTTTCATATTTCATTTTATCATAACATATTTATTTTTAGTGATAGTTATTTTATTTTCACCTATTAAGAGTACGCATCCCCCTTTGTAACATTAGACATAAGCAAATACAAATAACACATTTATCTTCAGATCGCATTTATTTCCAATTTTCAAACAGAAAAATGCCATTAAATAAGTCAAATTTTGCGTAATTTTCTTGAGGGCCCTCTCGCCATTACCTGAGTGGTTCCTCTATGTCTAGACACTTGACCCAGGCGAGACAGAATTGAATAATTAACTTTGACCTATGAGGGAAAATGTCAATAGAGCGGTAACCTCGATACAAATGATAAGTTTGTTGTTGCGTCATGTCAAAACTTGGCTAATATAATTATCTTAATTTTTAAGAAATAGAGTTGCGAACACGGAATACGTGTCGCATCAATATTCTTACTATAGACGTACCACTATAAATTGGCGTGCGAGGGAGGGCGCCCCTGTCGCGTAACAGAAGTTGTCAGGGTGTAAATTTATTACACAATACATAATGTACAGAATGTCGGGTGACCGGTGTCAGAGCCTTTAATATAAATTTGGTCGGGCAACACTAAAGAAACGAAAGAGTAATGGCGGCGGCTCTATCTGTCAATCTTTCAAACGGTATTATCGGTCCATTATTTGCTTTTTCAGCTTCGCAAAACTTTAATACTTCATTGGCAATTGTTCTTGCACCATCCCGGAATGTTTTGGATGTTTTGGACATAATAATTCAGTGTATATTGGTAATCAAGATGTCACAGCTCCCGAGCAAATACGAGATTGAACTGAATGACAGGGCGAGGTGTTACCGCCGAGTGCGGGCGGGGCGGGTTTTAGTTCCAAAGTTGCCGCATGCCAATTTACGTTGGGCAAGCAATAATTTCAAACTAAGCTAAACGCTTGTGCTATGAAAATAAGACTAACATGCTGGTGTTCTGGTATAGGGCTCGAACCACCAACCACCAGGTCGCTAGGCAAGCGTCAATGAAACATATTATATTCATCTACTTCAATATTATTGTTGTTGATTGTGATGTTTTGTTTTCTTGATTCAAAATTTTTGTTTTCTTTATATTCATTCATCTTAAGACCAACTTTGCTCGAAGCCTCGTGTAGTTAGTTCCTTAGTTCTTTGATGTTTTCACTTACAACTACTATGTCGTCAGCAAATCTTAGGTGACTTGGTTAAGTATGTGCCATCTATCTTCACACCTTTATCATCCCAATTAAGGGTCTTAAATATATTTTCTAAGGCTAACGTGAAGAGTATAGGCGAGATTTTATCACCTTATCGGACACCTTTTTATTTTTATTTTCTCAATTATTTTGTCGTCGTCAATTATAACATTTGTAGTTGAATTTTCATATATAAAGTTAACTAATCGTATACATCTAGTATCTATTCTTGCGTTTTGGCTATAACTATGACTAATATGGCTATTAAAAGACCGTTCACTTTATGAAAGCCACTTGCATTAGTGTGAGTAATACCCTCTGTAACACTATGTTGTATAGTGGTATTCCTTTTTTAAAGCTACTCCATTGTCCACTTCAGTATCACGCCGGCAGTCACACGGAGCGGTCATTTCTTTGTTTAATATTTTTTATTTAAAGATACGGTGACTGCAAAATCACAATACGGTGATCACAGCCTTAAATCAATTTAATATAAATTTAGATGAGGAGATCGGAGTCCGATACAAACGACAATAGTTTATCTTATTGGTTTAAATTAATTATAAGATTTAAACCATTTAACTACAATTATACCTGCATTGGAAATGTTGCCATGCGCACGGTACCCGAGCGAGCTCACCGCGACATTGCGCCGCGCGTCAGTACCACGTGGTATGTTTACAAGTGAATGCGCATGCGCTGTATCCATCAACATGACATAAGTGTGGGAAAACGAAATTGTTCTCCAACTCATCGAGCTCTACCAAAGCCATACAATATTGTGACTAACTAACTAACTAACCATCACGCCGTTTCCCTGCAGGGGTAGGCAGAGAGGATTGAGCGCCACACTCTTCTATCCTGGCACACCACTTTTGCTTCGGCCACATTCATAC